>VURO01011037.1:17912-52539 GCA_015108175.1 Pelvicachromis taeniatus
TATTTTTTTTCCTTTTAATTTTTTTTTTTTTTTTTGTTATTTTTTTTCTTTCTTTTTTTTTTTTTTTTTTTTTTTTTTTTTAAAGTCAAGGACATTGTGCATAACCTTGATAGCCTGAGTTCTTGACTTCATGTTTTACTTAATATGATCTGAAACTAGTGATTGGGCTCATAAAGTCACCAGGAAGGTATTTACTGGTCACAGAGCGACGGAGTCGTTTTCCCCATAGGTTGTGAACGCAGCTACTGTATCGAGTGTAACATGATACAACCACTGTTTGCTAGGGAAACATGTAGTCCTTGACTGGAGGCAAATAACTGTAAAGAAAGTGCTGCACCAAAAATCTTCTAGTGATGTTTTGGTTGATATCAGATTGCTACTGTTGCCTGTAGTTTTTCATGTTTGTCTTCAAATACTTGCCAACTTCTCTCCAAGTGGAACAAGTCAAAGTGCTGGGCAACCCGGAAATGGAGTTCGCCTTCAAAGTAAAAGTTGTGCCTCAGCGATACTGATTCGACATGTTTCAAAAAGCGCAGCCTCCTCTATTTCCACTTGCACTTTTTCAAGTTGCACTGTTAGCGGCAAAAGGACTGCTCTCTAAGCCTGTGAAACTCGGGCCGTATTCACTTGATCCGACATTGTCACACGTTTCAAAATGGGGAACAATTTGGTATCAAGTGTCTGCAAAACTTCAGTACAGCTGGAAATCTTTTGAATCTTTTTGCAACCTGCTGGCTGTTAAAAGAATGCAGGTTTAAAGCACTTTTCAGACTTGAAAGCTCCGTCTGTCTTTTATACAGTCTATGGTTCTGCTTCTTGCACACTGTACTCGGAGCATCACCCTCATCTAAACCAAACAGAGTATTTACATTGGAGCAAATTTCACTGATGCTGACTTTGTCCTGCTGTGTGACAATTTTGAGAGAACCTAATTTTCCTCCATTTTCTGGAGTTTATGAGTGAAATGGCTTAAGTTCAGTAAATGGTTAACAGTGTCAACATCGGCACTGTGACAGACTCTTAAAGGTGTGCTCACAGCTAACGTGTTTGCTTTCAGGACTGCAGGTGCTGTGTTTGGAGAAGGATTCAGGGCCTTTGTGTCAGACTGGGACAAAGTGACTGCCACGGTGAGACCCTCTGCTTCCATTTAAGGAAGAATTTGTCACTCAAATCCAGTGAAAGCAAACATGAGTATGCCTAAGGAGTACGCTAAAATACAGTTAGTTATGCTGTGTTCCAGTGACATCAAACATTAATGTTTAAGTGAAAGTGAGACAAACAGGATTTTTTTTGCTTCTTAGCAAGATGGCAAAACAGCAATACTTGTCTTGTTTTTTTGTGCTTTAAAAATGCCGCTGCAGCACGTGTGTGGATAGAGCCTGGTCTGTGAATTATTTACCATGCCACAAACACACAACAGTGGCAGTACACGTTACAACCTTTACAGTTTTACTACTGTTTATGTTCACTGCCGACACCTCTGATGGTAAACTCTGCATTCATGGGGCTGCTCTGACTTTCTGAGTTTAGGGCTTGTTCCAGATTAAGATTTTGGCTAGAAATTTGGAAATGCAGACATCTGATTTAATCTGGAACGCAGCATTAGGTTAAAAGTCTCAACATCTATATGTCCTCACAGATGTGCTAAACATTTAAATTGACTGTCTCCTTTTACGCAGTTTTATATACATCAAAGTAAATACTGCTTTTATGACACTGTGGGTGGAAACATTGTTTTCCAACACTTCCATTCTCAGAAATGTTTCTTAGAGGCATTTCTTCAAATTGTTTCTATAAATATTTTTGGCTATAACTGAAGATTTCATATCCCAGATGTTACCTTAACTATAAATATTATCTTCTGGGAAAAAATGCTCTGGCTATTATGGCTCATAATGGAGTGTGAATTTAGTGAATTCTCCTGATCTTTAATGGTTGTATAATGGTTCCCTCTCTTCACCAGGTGGCAGGGTTGACCCTCCTGGCTGTGGGAGTGTATTCAGCTCGAAATGCAACAGCAGTGGCCGGACGTTACATCGAGGCCAGGCTCGGAAAGCCGTCACTAGTCCGGGAAACTTCCCGATTCACTGTTGCAGAGGCAGTCAAGCATCCAGTCAAAGTAGCTAATGAGGAATTCATAATGTTGCTTTTTTTTAAGCTGCAGATTTTATTGTACTAATAACTGTTTTGAAATTATTTAGATGGCCAAGCGGCTGAAGAGTAAACCTCAGGATGCGCTGGAGGGAGTTGTGCTCAGTGTAAGTGGACGTGAGGTTTAAAAGTGCAAATCTTTGTAGTTTGGTCTCAAATTGAAATAACAGCACTTTCCCATCTTTTAGCCTTCCCTGGAGGAGCGTGTGCGTGACATTGCCATAGCAACAAGAAACACAAGGCAGAACTACGGCCTGTACAGGAACATCCTCATGTATGGTCCTCCGGGGACGGGCAAAACGCTCTTCGCTAAGGTACGCCGGAGACCTAAAGCATGCTCAGGCGTACAAACATATAAACCAGTTCTTTGACTGTGGAGGATTTCTGTGTGTTTGGAGTAGAAGCTGGCAGTGCATTCTGGGATGGACTACGCCATTATGACCGGTGGTGATGTAGCGCCCATGGGCCGCGATGGTGTCACCGCCATGCACAAAGTGTTTGACTGGGCCAACACGAGTCGACGCGGGTATGATGCTCAATATGTCACCTAACATCTTTTATTATTATATTTGCACCGATATCACAAACTGCACCAGAAGTAGCAAAACGTGTCCCATCCGCCATGTTTCCAATCACAGACTGCTGCTGTTTGTTGATGAAGCTGATGCATTCCTCCGCAAGAGAGCCACTGTAAGTCAATACTCAAAAAAACCTGCCGATTACATATGAAAGAAGCAGCCGCTCATTACTTTATTTTGTTTTTTCAATAGGAGAAGATCAGTGAAGACCTCAGAGCCACTCTCAATGCCTTTTTGTATCGCACTGGAGAACAGAGCAACAAGTAAAAATCTATTTCACACATTCATAACCGAACCTGCACACCACTGTGGTTTACTTCCTACTTCATTAAGCTGCCTGACTCTTGTTTTATTTTTGTGTGTGTGTTTTTGTGCAGGTTTATGTTGGTGTTGGCCAGTAACCAGCCGGAGCAGTTTGACTGGGCCATAAATGACCGTATAGATGAAATAGTGAATTTTGCTCTGCCAGGTCTTGAGGAGAGGGAGAGGCTGGTGCGGTTATACTTTGACAAATATGTGCTGGAGCCGGCCACTGGAGGGAGACAGTGAGTACACAAGAAAACAAGAATTGAGCTGTTAAAGTGGCAATAGACAAGTCTTCGAGTAGTGTTTTGGTGATGAGAGAGAGAGAGAGCAGAGCGTAAAAACGAAGCTGTCAAGTTACCAGTCAATCTATGTACCAGTACAGTGTAAATTTCCTTCGTTGCCTTTTCATGGTCTTATTTTGCTTTGTGTTTAAAGGAGGTTGAAGCTGGCACAGTTTGACTATGGGAAAAAGTGCTCTGAGATAGCGAAGCGAACAGAAGGCATGTCCGGAAGAGAGATCTCCAAGCTGGGCGTGGCCTGGCAGGTACAAATCATCGGATTATCTTTGCCTCCATAGCTGTAACCTTGTCATGCCACTGGAGAGTGGATCATAATTTCAAATTGAAAATGTTGTTGTTTTCCTTCAGGCGGCAGCATATTCCTCTGAAGACGGCGTCCTGACAGAGGCTATGATCGATGCTCGGGTCGACGATGCTGTCAAGCAGCACCTTCAGAAGATGGACTGGCTGCGAGGAGAGGAGGGGGCGAAGAGCCTTACACCTCCACCAGCTGGGGTGACGAGCAGCGGAGGAAAAATGGGTTTTAATCTGCCCCTCAGCGAGGCGCCTCAGGCCCAGGAGGTGATCACTCCTATCCTTGAGATTAATGAAAAGCAAGCAGAGGGTGAAAGTGCTGTCCGGGCTGGACACGACGGCACAGACACAACAGCAGACAGTTCAGGCCAACCTGCTGCCTCAGCTGACGGCAAGATGAGAGAAGACTCTCCTCCTAAAGATGGAACTCCAGTTTGAGTTACTTTTTTTTCTAGTGGTGCTGCCAGGATAGGAAAATTTTAGCGTTCTGCCTCTTTAACTAGAAAGTTTCAATCTAAAAGCCTGTTGGGACTGTCTTTACGACAGAAGATGAGTTCCTGACGTTAACCAATTAACTACAAAACACAAATGACGCCTGAGACTCTTTTGGTCTGATGCATCATGTACACAATGTAAACATTTACTTTACATGGAAACCAGTCGCTGTGTATGTAATTACGCTATATAAATGTACTAATTAAAGTGTCTCTGTTGAAACAATGAAATTGATCCATGCTTTCATAAAAAGTAAAGATTGTTACTACAGTTGATGATTTGTGGTGTTTCTGTCAGAAGCCAGAGGCCTGAAAGGATAATAAAGAGTCATACTGTGACACCTCAGAGCTTTATATAACAGGGGGAAGGGCGATGGTGAGAGTCGTGTCCGATAAGAATCCATCTGTGATTTCAATATTTCACTATAATAACAGAGTTCCTGTAGAAGCTTCATGTTCAAAGGAAAGTCAAGGGCACAAAGTTGTCCTTGGTTTGAAAAAGGCTGCATGATTAAACGCCCTGTCACATGTTATGGGACCCTTTAATGCACTGTGATGTGCAGGTTTGCATGAGTAAGACATCAATCTGGCATTCCTGAAAGGGCAAGTGAAGGTTGTTTTAGAAAGACGGGGACATGTTTAAACAGTTAAAAAAAGCCATCAATTAATAGACATAAGGTTTATATGATCACTTGAGATGTCCCCCAATTATTCATTAAAGGAAAATTCAATTTTACACATAAAAATAAAGTGGAGATATTATCTGAATTTCAGGAACTGGGCCACACCTCATCCACGCCCCTTCCTGCCTCAGGTTATATATGTGCCTCCCGTCATCAGCACCAGCTGTTCTCATTTCTCATGCCCCCCCCCATCTCTCTCTCTCTCTTCCTCCTCTTCTCTCTCCTCCTCTCCGTTAATTCTGAGGGATCTGCTCGGCCCGGGAGCCGCTGCCAGTCCCCCCCGAGGCCTTCCCCAAACCGCTGTATCAGTACCCGGCCCCTCATCACTCATCGCTCCCTGCCGCTGAGGATGTGGCCCCAGTTAGTGAATTAAAACATCTGGGAAAGTACGTGGTTAAAGTTTTTAGTAGTATCATGCTGGGAGAGCTGCGTGAACTACTTGCATAAGATCTGTTTGACCAGAAAAGTGGCCTCGAGCTCCAAAGAAATGGGCTTGGATCACACAAGCCGTCTCATCTCTACTTCTGCATATGCCTCATATAAGCATTTACTATTACACTGTATTGAGAATGCACTGAGAAAAAAGGTGATACTGAGAATGTGATTGTTATTGTGCAAAACCAGGATGGAGTAATGGCATGCAGCCTTAGAGCCACAGACCGTTTTAAATGCTTTTAGCATTTTTATTAGTTTGCAACACTGACAGTTGCAGAGGGAGTGTACGGTAACCAGTGTACAGTACATGTGTGTATAACTAAGGCTTCTTAAGCCCTTAAATGTTTCCATATCACAGAAGCAGACTTTAAAGGAAAAAGACAACTGAGGCTGAGATATGGCAGATCTGCTCCTACAAGAATTCCCTGAGGAAGTGTGTTTGTTTGTTTGTTGTTTTACATGCTGGTGGCTCCAGTCACTGTTAAAACATCATTATTATTATTCAAAAACAGTCAGGGCGCCAATTTCTATTTGCATTTATTACATCTGTTATTTCAGTCTATTATATTTCAATCAGAAGTACAGTTTGGTCACAGGAAGAAAAGAGCGCAGTTGCTGTGAAAATTTGATTCAAGTCTTTATGTCAAGTGCTTCCATTAACGTGCGGCTCTATCTGCACCATGTTCCCGCTGGATTCTTCTGAGGGTTCGGGACGTGGACGCCTGAACACATTCCTTATATTTCTGAATTTTGGCATCCATGAATGTAAACCTGAAGGTAAGAAAATAATAATTAGGAGTCAACACACACAGTAAAAATGTAACAGATACACTACGACTGAGGTCTCTGCTCGTGTCGAATTGTCACTGACGAAGGTTTCTGTTTACTCACTGCTGAGCTGGTTTGTCCTCCAGCAGTTAAACCCTGTGCCAAACAGGATCCTGCCACATCAAGATCCAGCTGATGCAGATGCCCAAAAGTATCCCGGCTATCAGATCCATCTCCTGTTGGGTCATGATGTAGCTCCCGTAGGAGTGGTCTATGGACATGGCTCCATAATATGGAACAACATGATAGGCTGGTTCGCTGTGGTGACAAAGAAAAGAAGCAACAATGTCACAGGAAGGTTAAGGAAGGAAGGATTTGCCTAAAAAGGTCATGGTCCTAAGTTTGGATATATACATATGGTTGATGTGAAATTGTCACTTTGAAATTCGAGGCAATGTTTGAACACAAATATCCTAAAAACTATTAAAGATAAATGCTAGCTAAATGTTCACTGGCCTTTCTCATAAACAAAATAAATCTGGATCTGGAATTTGGGACAAATGCATAAAATAATGGCTAGTTAAAATAAATAAATAAATAAATAAAATAAAATAAACAAATTCAGATTGCAGAAGATAACGATCATTATATATATGTCCAAATATTAAATCGTAATATCTTTGGGCAAATCTATGGAAGCTTATACGTGCTACTGAAAATAAATAAACACCTAAAAAACTGCATTTAAATTTTGAGTTAAGTGTCTCCTGAGTAAGTAAACATTTTAAAATACTTAACTCTTAAGTGGATGATTTGAGCAGGAATGACCTTTTGCGGACACTACTATATCATTATAAATGGTTCACACAAGTGAAACATAAAGGATTATATGAAAAATTACTGTGGACGGAGTCAAAAGGATGTCATTTGACTTTTTAAATATTTCAGTAAGCCTGCTCTGTTGTCTTTGAAATAACAGTTTGTTAGTGATCTAAAATAATACTTAAATAAATATACATGAGCTGATAAGTAAAAAAAGAAAAAAGAAAAAAAAAGCCTGTTTATAAAATACAGTAAACTACATTCTTACACGGTTTTGCACATAAATGCAAATAGAAATTGGCGCCCTGACTGTTTTTGAAGCTCGCATTAGCCGACAGGGTGAAAGTGACAGAGGGGTGACACATGGATTCAGGATTACAGTCACAGAGAGACAACAGTAAGAGAGGAGCTGAGGTTCAGTGGGCTGTGTGGATGTTACCTCCCGCAGAAGCACTAGCAGACATGCTCGTGCCCCCGCAGCAGCGGCAGGAAGAAGTTGTGAAAGTGGTCAAGAAGCACGTTCATGTCCGCAGAAATCACACAGCCTGAAACCAAACAGTCCTCACCTCTGCTCAGGCTGTGGGTGACTGAAGCCCACGGGTCGCTTTACTTTCCACCAGCTGATAATAGTTTACAGAGTAAAGGGTCATCGTGGTTACGGTCAGCAGGCAACTGAATATCAGCTGGACCTTATTTTCTTTCAAGTCTTACAGTTTAATAATTAAAAAAAAAAACTTTATCCATGATTCATTTAGCCATTTATCCACGTCCTTGTATTTGCTGTATTCTGCTGCTTTAGTTTTATATCTACTGAACTCCTTCACACCATTCCTAATTACGTTCTTAACTATCTGAGCGATTTAATTTTGTGATGGTGTATTTCAGTGGTTCCCAAAGTGTGGGTCGGGGCTCCCTGGGTGGGAGCCGGTGCATGGCCAATGAGGAGTAACTGGCTTAATAACAGAAATTCAGTTTGAAATTACAGGTATGTACAGTCACATTTATATAAATGGATTTATTTATATGAAAGGTGAATTAAAACTGGTGATTAATCATTACACTTAGATTATTTATTTTACATGAAATTTTCAAGTAAATTTGTGAGTCTCTCTGTTTGACTAGAGTGAAAAATATAAGATTGGGTGGACCCTGTGAGGTTTTCAGTGGGCTGCAGCACTCTTGATTTTGGGAATGTGTGTTGTATTTTATTTTATCTACTTTTTTAAAGGTGGTGTTTTGGCTGCATTAACATGATTTTTTTTCCAAATATCCCAACCTCTGTATTATCTCATATTACCACTGGATTAAAGAATAGTAGTTGGATGTACCTAAGTGTATTAATTCAAGTACTTTTCTCAGGTACACCTTTATTCTACTTTATATGTTATGCTGCCCTCTACTTCACTATATTTTGGATGCAATGTTTGTACGCCATACCATTCATGTTAAAACGATTATTTTTTGCAGATTTCTAATGATAAATATACCAGTATTTCTACAGACCCACCACTGGAAGCATCCCCACCGTAGAAGTTGCACAGCTGCCATGCTGAAGCATGCGGTGAAGACATACAACCCGCCCTAGAACCTGAGCCCTTCCATGTGCTGTTCTGATATTTTAATATATTGCCTTGTGTTTTAGTCGACTGAATCTATAATTCAAATCTAAATAAAGATCAGCCCATATTTTATATCCAATTGTGATCCTTTTCCTTGTCACTCATAAAACCGTCTCTCTAACAGCTCTGTTAGTCTTTTAATACTCATTTTGTGATTAAATAAGTCAGCAGGATCTAAGTAATGATAAAGTCAAAAAAGAGTCATGAACTATTTCTTAGAGAGGTTTCGTTCTTTAGTAGATTCATATGTACATACAGGAAAAAACAAATATCAGGCACTCTGAGCCGAGCTCGCAGTTTGAAAATAAGTACAATGCTTCAGTTCAAGAAAAAAAACAAAAAAACCCCAAAACAGAATACTATGGCCAGAAATACAGCATATCAGAGTTTAAATATCAATCAACACATATCTGAAACACACCCAATGAGAGCCTCAGAGGTCTAGGTTTGGTTATTTATTATTAATTAGCCCACCCACTTAAAACTTAATCCTAACTAATCTATAAACACATGGTCGCACAGAAACAAGCATACACTTTAATTCTCCTCCAGCGTGTAAACACATGTACACCCTCCCAAATATTAAATAAATCTGGCATATATGCTTGAATTAATTATAACTGAGAAAAAAAAAATCATTCTGTGCTGAACAAAAATGAGAGGAATTGGAGGAGCTGTTGAATCTGGCCTGTGGGTGTTGTGGCTCTCCCTGAGGAGACATAATTGAGTGATTTGACTGGACCTGTGATTTTTGGATGGAGTGACCTTGGCCTGACCTTGATCTGGAGGAATAAAAGGCAGAGCGAGAGCAGCGAGTCCATCCTCTGCTTAGAGGAAAAACCCATTATCACCAATATGTCCAACAGCAGCCATTGGTTAGGTCCTGACTCAAAGCTATTTGTGTGTGTGTGGCTGTGTAGGCACACAAACTGTATGCACTGAGCCATGGATGACTGAGGAGTATGATGCATGTGTGTCCATATACTTCTGTCTGATTGCTTGTGATCTCAGGTTGTGTTTATTGCAAATTGTTGCAGAGTCTCAGTAGAAGCAGACAGTGTGAAGGAAAGGCCTGTTGCTTTTCTCCTCAAACTCTTGTAGGAGCTCGTCGATTTCATTCTCCATGTCGTCGGTGTGCTGGATCTGCAGGGACGCACAAGGGAAACGCATCAAAACAGCACCTGGGCACGCGCACAACTCATTTTCACCAGTCACAAAGATCGTTTAACGTTTCATTAGATGCCCACTGAAACAGTGTTGCACATTATTTACGTGCATATTTATTAATAATTTGTAAAAAAAATAAATAAATAAAATTTGTAGGAAAAATCCTCAAGGAGTTCTCAGATGCTGTCACTCACACATTGGCACAGCTCACAGATGAGGAAGGCGCCCAGCGTGGCTTCCTCATGGTTATCCTGAATGTCTACATTGATTACATGCACAGGCTGCAGCGTCTCCTGCTCTCTGGAATTCAGATCTAGGAAACAGATCAAAGACTGAGTAAGGGCAGGTAACCGTTGGGAGAAGCAGCAAAGCGGTGGGTTTGCAATAGACTCTGAGTAATGTTAAGAACCCTCACCCTCCACCACTTGGTCATAGACTCTCTCTTCACAGGTGATGACCAGGTCAAACTTGTCCTTGCAGTTCTGGAAGCGCTCTGGCTTTGATTTGATCCGCTTGTTGCGGTCCAGCATGTGCAGGATGCCGTTTTGTGTGTATCTGAGGAGCGAGGAGGGTCAAGGAATACACAGCAGGAGGCAAGAGGGGAAAAACACTCAAACAAAACTGACCAAATAATCAGTGAGAGGATTTCAGCGAGCACCCAGTTAGACTGAACTCAATGATCCAAGCAACATTTATAAAGTGCATCTCAATCAAACTACACAAGGGGGCAGGATGCACTTTTCAGTGACGTCTAGTTAGCATGAACTACTGCGCCCTCTAATGGTGCTGATTATTCATCAGTGAGGGGTCAGTTCAAAAACAAGCTAAAAGGATGGATTTTCAGGTCCATACTTGTGACTTTTTTTTCTTTTTTAAATTTTTTTTTTTTAAACAGCAGTATATCCAGAGTTTTAATATTAATGTTAACAAGCCACACATATACTGTCAGGCTGATGCAGACAAAGTCACCATTGTTTTTTTTTTTTATTCTTTCAAACATTTGATTATAAATTATACGACCCACTCACTACAAATGGGAAGAAATTGTCTAAATAAATAAAAATAAATATTGTGCACTACATCTGTGAGAAATCCATGCAAAACAGCAAAAATTAAAGAAAAAAAAATACAAAGTGACTTCTGTTCATCACACAGCACGGCTGTGTCACAGAGTAATTTTCTTATTTTCAGGGTAACAGATTTGTGACTTTACCTTAATGCAGGCTGGGGAAAAACACCTACAATACAGGAACATGAGCAGCAGCAGCACAACAGTAAATGACACCTCAGTGAAAAATTTGTCTGACCTTTGAACCCCCGGGCCTCTATGACCAGATGAATTAAATTCAGATTTCCATGTATTTAGCCCACTTTTTAAGAAAAGTGAAAACAAAGGAAGGTTTAAACCGAAGGACACCAATTACTGGTTACTGATAGAAAACATGTTAACTTTATCATTAAAGTAAAAATAAAAGTACTGAGCATACACAGTGAAAGTGCAGCGACTGAAGACTAACATTTGTACTTTGTTGAACACCACTAATTATCTCAGGTGTCTGAGTGCCTTGCATCGGCATAAACACACCACATGCTAATGAGGAGTAACTGATCATCTTTAACTTACCTTTGGGCACTCAAACCTACAGCTTAAACAACATCTTACATTAATGTTCCTTGTGCGTTTTTGTTTTTTCTGGGGTCAGTAGTTGTCATCCACTTGGGTAAACTCAGCTTCTTTGCTAACGGTTTATATATTTTGCACTTTTCAGGTTTTACAATTTTGATAACTGAGACAATACTTATTCTTTACAACAAACTACAAAAGACAAGTCAGAACACGTCTCGTTTGTGTTACTTCAACTGTACAAATATTCTGCGCTGGTGTTTGTGGTGTAAAAACCCCCAAACTTTTTAGTTAATCAAATATAAAATAAAACCGAACCAGTTTTATTAACTTAAAAACTTAAGTAAACTTAAAAAAAAGAGAAAAAAAAATGCATTCACAGGCAGACTGAGTTTTATCTTTTTCAGTTTGGTAAAAACCTGCCTGATGAGGCTTCGCTGCACAGTTATTGAGACTCTGGATGTGAGTCAACCATCCTCAAAGTGCTGAGTTTGCATTTTCACATACTCTAAACTTATTTAAATGTTGCCCCAGACAAATATTACAATAACTAAAAAAAACTGAAACTACATGAACTAAACATTCTTTTTTTAAATAAACAGAAATGAGCTAAAACTGGAAACTTCAGTGAGCGAAGCTACACAGATTTCAAATTAAAAATAAAAACCTAGCTCTCACCAAAGCCAACTTACTGTTGTACCACTGCTGTATTGCAAAGTGTTTCTCCACACCGTGCATGTTAGAAGATTTCAAAACAAACCTTTTTACCATCACGGTTAAAAAAAAAAAAAATCCCTGTATGTGGTTTCATCTCCTTGCACCGTCCAGTGTCCAAGACAACTATCTAATCAAGACAGATACACAGGCCACGTTTACTTATCTGGCTCCTAGTATATGTGAGTGTAAGTGTGTGAGGATGTTTGTGATGAGGTGTGTGGGAGGGGGATACAGTTCCTTGTCCTTGCGGACCAAGTCGTTGTACATCTGTTCATATGTCGTTTTGAAGTCATACACATTTGGCTTATCCGGGGCAGGACCGGGTAGCTTCACATGAGACCCTGTCCCAAATGAACGCACATCAAATCCACGTTTGCTGCAGAGAGGAAAGGACAAGAGAGTGAATTATGCAACAACTTTGAGAAAACATTACGAAAGCACAAGGAAATAAGTCTTTCCACAGCAGTCACATAACCTGTAAGCCCAGCCCTGTAAACTGCCTCCTCACATTTAAAAGACTTTTTGAGAGCTCAAAATACCAGTCTATTTCCACCCCATCTGTAATCCATCAGCTGAGCATTTTAATTAAAAAAAATATAAACAAAAAGGAATTTAAAAAAAAAAAGAAAAAAAAGTGACAATTTGCCACCCTGGTCTGCAGATCTTTTTACCCAAACCTGTTTTTCTAATACAGTGCAGTTAGTAAGAATATATCTACAGAGAGCTGAAAGGCTGTTTTTTTGTAGTGAAATTTTCTGTGTAAGAAAATCTGATCAACACAAAACTCCATAAAATGTGGTGGCTGAAGCAGCTGATCGGAGCTTGTCGGCGCTGTGAAACCTCCAGACTCTCCCTCCAGGAGGATTCCCTACAGGGGGCGCTCTTGTTAACATGTGGGGGGAGAATACAACCCAACAACTTGGGCCTTGGTGTGACTTCCCTAAAAATCAGTTTGACAGCAGAATCTTAGTTAAGACCATTCTAGGCGGCCCTAAACCTGTGAAACCCGGTCAGAAATCTGCGTTTAAGTCGAGCTGCAGCCTCGGTGTGGCGCTCTGAGCTCGGAGTCCATTGTTAAAAAGCGCCGAGGCCTGACGGGCTGTCACCGAATCGACACGGCTCAGAAAGCCGCACAGATTTCGATCACTTTGTGGCCGCCTTCCTTCTCTCTTCTTCCAGTCGGCTCATCTTTACCTGAGGATATTGTGCGCTTCCATACTGCGGTTCTGGTTGCTCGAGCACACAACCGCTACACGCAGCGGGTGGCTCGGCATCTCGACTCTCCGGCTGAAACTAACCGATATGACCTCAAAACCTAACTGAAGCTGTTACTTTTATCCCTACGAGAGAAATAAACAATAAAAAATAACGTTTTGGGATAAACGAAGACGCCTTTCGAGTGCAGATATAGCGCGATACGCTCGTCTTCTTTAGAAGCAGGAAGTTAAAATGGCGGAGCAGCACCTTGCCCTGAATACGGTTTAAAGTGACGTCATGTTGAGGGCGGAGCTTCACAGCTCAGCGCAGTGAGGCAACGTAACGTGAGTAAGAAAAACATGCCGGAAAAGTTCGGCCTTCCCTTTTTGCCACAATAGACGTAGGGCTGGACTGGGACAAAAAATCGGCCCGGGCATTTTGACTAGACACCGGCCCACCAGGCATTATAGGAAAAGCCATAAAGCCTTTGAATGAAAACAACCACTTTGATGTACACTGTCTTGTTGGTATATATGTATCAATCTAATGAACTTTGTTATTCTCCAAGGCATATCAAACTTGCCTAATAACACAATTAGTTCCAGAAAGTTACCATGATCGATGGTGTTATCACCCAAGGTGTATGCAGCCTGATTCTCCACATGCCTATAGCTGAGTCCCCTCTTCAAAAGTACTTTGACCACATCCACTATACGCTCTAAAACTTGCCATCTCTTTTTCACTTGTGCTCTGTGAGCTGACAACTGACTGCCAGCAAACACGCTCCTGATGTTGCCTTAAGAAGCATCTTAAGAAAAAAGCTTCAGCACAGGTCTGGTGTGTAGTGCTCTTTTCATGCTCCTCTGTGCTGAGATGTACATGTCGCCAGTCACTCGTGCCTGTTATAAACTTATGGTTCTCGCTCATATCTGTGGTAGGCTCGCTTAGCATGGGGGGTCTAGCCTTGGGGGATCCTTACTGGATACAGACGCCTCGGGTGGGGAGCGGGCATCAGCTGGATAGCTTAGTGGTAATACTACACGCCTCTGGAGCGGAAGGTCGTAAGTTTGATATATATGTATATATCCTTGTTAATAAATAGCCCAAAACACATTTATACTTGTCACAATGTATTAGCCTGAAATACAGCCACAAATAAAAACAATGTTGCATTCTGTATCTTAAACTTTTTTTACTGTTGGTCTATATATCCACATTTTTGGTGTCTGTGACACAAGTACTTTTTTTTTTTTTTAACCAACTTGTCCACTTTCTACAAAAACATTTTTACTTGGGAATCACTGTTGAGAGCAAAGTCAATTTAGGGTTGACACACAAAGTCAAAGCAAACTTTATTGGCCTGCATATTTATCTCTAATACCACAAATTATTGACAAATTAGACAAGCTATACTCCGTTATACTCAGAATAACTAGATTTCAGACATTCTGTTTCTGAGCCAGTACTGCTCTCCTGGCTGTTTGTCTCCAATGAGATCAGTGGAGCCTCCTTTGTTTCTATGGTGACACCTCCAGTCATCTCTGCTGTGGCTTCCCCTCTCCAAGCATCTCTCCCTCCCTGTCTTCTCTGTCTCACCTTCATCTCAGTGCATCCTTCTTTTTTTTTTTACCTCCCTGTGCCCCTCTCATTTCTTTCATCTGTATCCCCACTCCTTTGTTTGTTTCACAGTGCTAATATTATGTTCATCAGGCCACTATGAGCTTATTGTAGAGACATGTAGGAGAATCACTCTGCATTACAGCAGACAAGATAAAGGCAGAAAACGTACAATACACTGTAATCTTCTGTGGCATCATTTCAGAAGAGTTTTGAGAAAATATTAGTTGAACATTCAAATCAGAAGGAAGGAAATTAGGTTTTTCTAACTTATATTCTTGATGACTCTACTAGGGCTGCAATTAAAGACGCCTAATCTGCCAATTTTTCTTTGATTTGTCGATTAATCAACAATAATTTCATTAACCCTTATCTCTGCTTCCTGTGAGCAAACCTCCTGTTCTTGACTCCAGTATATCACCTGTTCAAGTCTGCCCACCTGTGTATATCACCCTGTTGTCTTATCCCATAGCAAATTAAAATAACGACCTAGGAAATATATGAAGTTGAAATTATATTAAAAAATAAACTGGGAAGCAGCTGTCAACATGAAACTGTGACATCACCAGGTAATGTGGGCATGTTTCCTGAATTATCAGCAGGAGTTAAACAGCTGACAGGAGAGCAGGATGCATGCAGGTAAACTTGAGAGTCTGTCAATTCAATCAGTAGTGTTGTGAGGTAAATGTTGGCTCGTTACAGAAACAATGGGGAACCAGACCAGTGAAATTTTAATAAAATCTCACTTTTGTCTGAAGATGATGTTGATTTGCATGAGCTGGAGATGGAAACTTTTTTTTGTCAAGGTTATTAATCTTGTCAAACTGCATCATACACTGACAGGCAGAGATGACCATCTGGTAAAAACGTGCTACATTCTTCTTTAGTACTGAGTGCAGTCTTTGCAGACAATATAGGCTACAGGTTCCTGTAGTGTATTACAGTTACAAAAACACATTTAAGTGGTTTTAGTACATGATGCCTTGACAATAAAATTCTGCGTCAACAATTTTTTATAGTGAACAACATCGATTATGCCAACGAATCTTTGCAGCCTTACTCTGTAGCAAAGATAGAGAGAAAAATTAAAGCCTTCCTTCCTATGCAGCTCATGTTCAAGACATCGAGGGATAACCTTCTTTGAAAAATCAGTGAAATGTATTTTCCATTAAACAATTGAATTATACTTAAACATCTTAAGAAATTGTTTAAATATTTATCTAATTTATTTTACATGACTTTAAAAAAAGACGGACAAGTGAAACATTTTTTGTTTTTTTTTGTTTGATTTGCACACAAATAAAACCAATAGCAATAATAATATGTAGATTAAAAATAAGATGCATGAGAGGTTGGGAAGAAGCACCCTCCTCTATAAGATTAAGTGAAACCTTTGACAGTCTTGTTTAGCTACACATTTAATTCCTCTATTATACTTAAAGGATCTAATTTAAAATCACGCGTGTATTCAGTTTGCAATACCTTTGAATAATTTTGACATTATGAAGTCAAATTGCAATTACAAGTGAAATTATGTTACCTTGTTGTATCAACATGATTTTATGCAATCTTGAATGAATAAAATACTTTGGATTTACTGTTATTGTGTAGGTTCTCAGCCATCCAAGTCATGGTAGTCTAAGATTTGGATTTACTAAAAAAAAAAATGTGAGCAAATAAATAGAAATTGTGTTAGTTGACCACATTTCATTCTAATGTGGCACCGATGTGCACATTCAGATCTAGTACATTACAGGCATTTTTTTCCCAGTGTATGTAGTTTCATGAATATTCAATTGAATATAAAATTTTGGGGTCAGTTTGAATAAAGAATTTGATGGGTTCAGCTTGGGTGAAATCACAACACTGCATCAAATGGATGGCTCAGCTGCTTAGGGAATAATTTTCCCTCTATTCCCACAAATAAGTAGCATGACAGAACCATGTGGCTTTATTAAATACAGCACCAAAAACAATGCTCCTTTAATATTAGGATCACTTTGCACACTCCCGTCAGTGATAGTATCATCTTCATTTACCTGCTGCATCTATGGTGCCAGAACATAGCTGTTCTAACATAAACTAAAAATAAACAGGCAACAAGCTTTAATTTTTATTTAGCATCTAGATGCAAAAGGTACATATGTGCTTAAAGCATGCTGTGGTGAAGCTTTACTTTGAAAAAACTGAAGGAATTCGATGCTCTAGCAGCATGCTTCCAGTTTTTTAAACACACAAAAAAAATGGTAATTATGAAATGAGCACATTCTGCTTTTGGGGCTTTATCTTTTATTTAGTGCATTGAGTTACAAAGCCCAGAGAGCACCGAAATGCCTGAAATGGCTCCTTAACAATCCAGCCTTTTCTAGTATTGCATATATATGTCAACATGTCGTTCCTTCACAAACATCCCTCATCCATCTGTCTAGCCATCCATCCATTTTCTGCCATGAGTCTGGGTTGTGCCTTTTCTGCAGAAGGCTTTTAGAGCTCAGCATTTTCAATCTTTCTTTTTATATTTTAACCCTTTCATACATGAATTATGACAACCTCAATCAGGATTTTTCTTTTCCTCAAGTATTTTTATTCATCTTTAGGCATGAAAAAACTATTTTAAACATACATTTTGACTTATGAATTTGGTACGGAGTGACACTTCAGTGTCCAATATAGTGGTTTATGTGCAAGTATACCATCAACACTGACACAAACACAAGAAAACAGCCTTTGAATAGCTGTCCATTGTAGTGACCATTATGCGTGAAAGGGTTAAATTTCTTTTGTGGATGTGTTTTCTGTTAGCATATTTTAGAAATCAAGTTAAAGTTAAATATCCTGCAGCTGGGCTTTCTAGTTTGATGGATTTCATTTCAAACCTTTGTTGACAGCTAAAGCAAAACCAGACAGCACTAGCTTCACAGATCTCCTTATACTCTGCATGGAAATGTGTGTACGGTATCCACATCTAAATATCCATGCCTATAAGAATGCTGCATTTGCTAATGAACAATACTGTGTAAGTCTTCTGTATCACAAGTCCTCCTGACACAATTGTCTGTTTTTCGCTTCACTTGCAGCAGTCTGCTGCTCATGGAGCTTCTAGGTTGAGATCATACAGGATGAGGGTGAGTTTGCAATGTTCTTTTCTGTCGACACAGAAAAGAAATCTTTTTCAGCCTGAGTATATACCTCCAGTCTGTTTCAATGGCTATAGGGCAAGTTCTGTGTGTGTCTGCGTCTATGTATGTGTTCCTTCAGAGCTGTGATCACAGAGTCAGTGAACCACTCCTGGAATGCAGATTTTTCATTCGTGTTGAATAAGTTGTTGGGCAAAGTAGCAAATTAAATCGACACTGAGAAGCATATTAACCACTTGTATGCCTGACAATACTGCTGGTATAGTTTTTCATGTCATTCAGTTTGTAAATCCCACAAAAAATCTTTAATGGAGTGTGAAGGATACATTTATTTACTGGAAATGGTGTAACAGATGCTGTTAGCGATGAAGCAGCACAGCATCTTATGATAGAGCTTGTTGTTCTGATGTTACTTTTAAAACCTCTTGACACTGCAAGAGTGAACGTCCCTCTACAGAGGGACTATCGAGAGCATCCTGAGCAGCTGCATCACTGTCTGGTATGGTTACTGCACCGTATCGGATCGCAGTACCTTACAATGGATAGTAAGAACAGCTCAGAACGTCACTGGAGCCTCTCTACCCTCCATCACAGATACCTATCGCACCTGCTGCAACCGGAAAGGCCACCAGCATTGTGGAGGACCCCACACCCCCCTCGCACACACTTTTCACCCTGCTGGCTTCTGGCAAGAGGTACTGGAGCAATCTGGCCCTTACTGCTAGACTTCGAAACAGTTTCTTCCCCCAAGCCTTCAGACTCCTGAATACTCAGCATTAGACAGAGATAATCTGAGTTTATACACAATGTAGTTTTGAAATGATTATTTTATTTACTAAGGTAAAAAAAAACGCTATCAAACCTTCCTGGCACTATGTGAAATAGTGTGCCATCCTCAGAGCAAGAACTGCAATCAAGTGTTTGTGATAACTGTTAGTAAGTCTTTTATATCACTCTGGAGGAATTTTGTCCCACTCTTGTTTTAATTATTATTTTTTTAATTCAGCCACATTGGAGGGTTTTGTAACATGAATGGACTTGTCAAGCCAAAGCATCTTTATTAAAATTGAGGGCATTGAGATGTTTATTGGGAAATATGAGATGAGCTTTTGTGTTCTTTTTGGTCAGCAGTGATTTTTATCCTGGGTCTCTCCTGGATGACATTTTTGTCCAGTCTATTTTTTGTTGTATTGTTTAGTTGTACTTTTATTGTCAGATTGGCTCTTTTTAACTGATTTCTTCATTCAACAAGGGCTGGAATAGAATAGAATAGAATTATCCTTTAATTGTCCCACAGGGGGAAATTTGGTTGTAACAGCAGCAAAGAAACATATACACTAACAGAACAAGACACAGAACAGAAAAACACAATTTTTACAGAAAAAGAGTATTTGCAGAGCAGGGTACTGGAAAATGTATAAATAAAAAAGAATGTAACTGAGAGAAAAAAATTAAATAATGTGTGCTATATCTTTTGGTATTTGTTATTAATGGCTAAATGCGTTAACGCAGTATCACGATTAACGCAATAATTTTTTTTTTAATGCATTCAACCTGTCTGGAGCACAGAATGGACAAACCTTGGACAAACTGCCCAATATGCGTTGACAGAGACATTTCAGGGATTTTGAGTCAGTCTGCGCTCCAGATGGGTTAATTGTTAATCCATTACGCATGATGACTGTGTTAACGCATTTAAGGGGTGTTTACATTTTAACACCGAGTAACATCAATTTTCACTCCACCCACACAAATTATACATTAAAACTGTGTGCACTGTGTTTTAGATCTGTTGAACTCCATCATCAGCTACTTGGTGTTGCTGGTGTTCAGGAGGAGACACTTTCTATTACTCCAGTCATTCTCATTTTTACCTTAGTTTTGTGCTGCTTTGTGCCGCTTTTTCTTATACAGGTACAATATTTACTACCAACCTGAGAGTTTACCCGCTGGTCATTTGACATGGTGAATGACTTCTGAACACTTCATCCATTCCCCGCTTTAGCGCTAGATGCTGTAGGTCCACTCAGTAACATTCTGGGTCCGCAGGTACAACATAGCTCATTAATCGGCGCTCGATTACTCTGCGGCTGTCTCGATGTATGACACCAAAAACTGAATTTAAGAACTGAAATTGAATTGTAGAACTGAAACTGAATCATGAGAAGTGAAACTGAAAGCATTCAAGAGCTAAATTTGGGGGGTGGGGTGGCTGTAGCTCAGTTGATAGAGCAGGCCAGCTACTAATTGGAAGGTTAATGGTTTGATCCCTGGCTCCCATATGCATCCCCCAATGCATCCATGAATGTGTATGAATGTTAGTTAGCACTAACACTTTATAGAATAAAGTTATTGGGTGAATGAGGTTGTTGTATAGAGAATATAAGATATTATATTGTATAATATAAGAATCAGTCCATTTACCATTTAAATATACCTGTAAATATAGCAATCATGGCATCAACCGGTGGCTTTGTATTCTGCCTTTTGGAGTGACAAGTGATGAAATTTGGTCATGTGTTATCGGATAACAATAGCAAGCTTAATTGACAAACATTACAGATCCAACGCACAGTATTTGCTAGTTAGTGTCAAGTAATATACTAATAATTTAGCACCAAAACTAAAGCTAGCATTTCAGGCGTCTGTACCACACAGCATGTAAGACTTGGAGACCATATCTTGTCCAACACGATCCCCAACACGGGACCACTCTTATATTTATTTTTCACCCACAACTGGACTCCAAGTGGTAACACACATTTCATATAAACTAATAGTCAAAAGGTTTAGAACTACCCAATTTTTCCAGCTTTTTATTGAAAATTATACAGTTTTATTTCTCATTGTACTCTGAAATGAAAGCATACTACAAATAAGCAATTGGAGTTAAATTGGTCCTTGGTGAGGGACCAGACAAAGAGCAATTGAGAAGACCCCTATGAGACAACCATCGAGGGAACAGTTTACCCTGCCCCTGATAGGGTTACCGGGGCTCCGCCCTTGAGCCACGCCTGGGAAGGATGCCAGGCCTGGGGAGGGTGCCCGAGGACGAGTGTCTGGTAGCTGGGCCTTAATCCATAGGTGGGCATGGGCCCATGGGGTGGCTGTAGCTCAGGCGGTAGAGCAGGTCAGCTACTGATGACTGTGGTTCAATCCCTGTCTCCCCTAGTCAGCATGCTAAATATCCTTGGGCAAAATACTAACCCCAACTCTGGGAGAGTAGAAAAGCGCTCTATAAGAATCAGTCCATTTACCATCTTCCTGTGGGCCCACCACCCGCAGCAGGTGCAGTGGGGGTCGGGTGTGATGTGAGGAGCGGAGGTCCTGGTGGACCACCTCTCTGGTGGGGAAGGAGCCTGAGTGAGTGCCTGAGGTTGAGAGTTACCGGCTAGATATAGTTGGGCTCACCTCAACGCACGGTCGCACGGCTTGGGCTCTGGAACCAGTTTCCTGGAGAGGGGCTGGACTCTGTCTCAGTTTGGAGTTGCCCCTGGTGAGAGGCGGTGGGCTGGAAAGGGTATCTTGGTGTCCGCTCGGCTTGCTGCCTGTATGTTGGGGTTTCTCCCAGTGGATTAGAGGGTTTGTCCCCTGCGCCTTTGGGTCGGGGAAAGGGTCTTGACCGTCGTCTGCGCTAATGCAGACTCTGGCGATTCAGAGTACCCAGCCTTCTTCCCTGGGTGGGGTACTGGAGGGTGCTCTGCCTGGGGACTCTGTTGTCCCACTGGGAGACTTCAATGCTCACGTGGGTATTGACAGCGAGACCTAGTGGGGCGTGATTGGGAGGAACAGCCTCCCGGATCTGAACCCGAGCGGTGCTTTGTTATTGGACTTCTGTGCAAACCACAGTTTGGCCATAACGAACACCATGTTCGAACATAAGAGTGTCCATATGTGCATGTGGCACCAGGACGCTCTAGGCCGCAGGTCGTTGATCGATTTTGTAATCACATCATCAGACCTAAGGCCATATGTTCTGGACACTCGGGTAAAGAGAGGGCCTGAGATGTCAACTGATCACCACCTGGTGGTGAGTTAGATCAGGTGATGGGGGAGGACGCTGGAGAGACACCTAAACGTATAGTGAGTGTGTGCTGGGAAAGCCTAGCAGAGGCCCCGTTCCGCAAGATCTTCAACGCACACCTCTAGCAGAGCTTCAACAGCATTCCGAGGGAGACGGGGGACATTGCGTCCAAATGGACCATGTTCAGCATCTCCATTGCCAGTTGTGGTGGTAACCCCTGAACCAAATGGTGGACACCAGAGGTGAGGGGAGCCACCAAGCTGAAAAAGGAGTCCTACCGGGCTTGGTTAGCCTGTGGGACTTCGGAGGCAACTGATAGGTACCAACAGGTCAAGCGGAATGCGGGCAGTAGCTGAAGCAAAAAGTTGGATGTTCAGACAGGCCCTGGAAAAAAACTTTCAGACTGCCTCAAAGAGATTTTGGCAAACCGTCAGGCAACTCAGGAGGGTAAAGCCATGTGCTGCCTGCACCGTGTATAGTGAAGGTAGAGCACTGCTGACCTCGACTGATAAAATTGTCAGCGGTGGAAGGAATACTTTGAGGACCTCTTTAATCCCACTGGCATGAAACAGAGTCTGGGGATGAAGGGGATGACCTTCCAATCTCTGGGGGTGAGGTCACTGAGGCAGTTAAACAACTCCTTGGTGTCAGAGCCCATAGGGTGGATGAGGATCTTGTAGGGCTGTCTTGGTTGACATGTTTCTACAATGTTGTGTAGAGATCAGGGGCAGTACCTTTATATTGGCAGACCGGGGTGGTGGTTCCCATCTTTAAGAAGGGGGATCGGAGGGTGTGTTCCAGCTATAGGGGAATCACACTCCTCAGTCTCGCTGGGAAAGTCTATGCCAGGGTGCTGGAATGAAGAATCCGTCCATTAGTCGAACCTCGGATACAGGAGGAACGAGGTGAGGTGAGGGCATGCCCCACCGGGAGGAAGCCCCGGAGCAGACCCAGGCCACGCTGGAGAGATTATATCTCTCGGCTGGCCTGGGAACGTCTTGGTGTTCCCCCGGACAAGCTGGAGGAGGTGGCTGGGGAGAGGGAGGTCTGGGCTTCTCTGCAGGGGCTACTGCCCCCGTAACTTGTCCCCAGATAAGTGGAAGAGAATGGATGGATGGAGTTAAAAAAAGAAATAATGGAATCAATTTATAGACCAAAATGTATTCTAAATTTTTGACTCTTCAAAGTAGCCACCTTTGGCAGATATAACAGCATTCTTTCTACAACAGAAATCAAATATTCTTCAGAAACTTCTTCCCATATATGTTGCAAAAGTTCCCATAAATGTGTGGCACTTTTAGGTTGCTTTGCTTTCACTTTTCTGTCCAGTTCATCATAAAAACCAGCTCGTCTCGTCGTCCCTTAAGTCTGGAGACCGTGTTTTCACGCTTACCATCTTGTTCTTTTTTCCTGAGGTAGTACTGGCATAGCTTGGACTTATGTTTTGGGGCATATCTTGCTATAGGTTGAACCCCTGAAAACTATGCTCATACCAGAAGGTATTGCATAGCGCTGGTAGCTGTTTTGGTTTAGGGTGCCTCTCACTCTGTACAAGTCCCTAGATCCAGAAAAACAGCCCCAGACCATCAGTTCCTCTATGTTTGACAGTTGATGCCACACACTGTGGAACCATCCTTTCACCTACTCAAAGGTGTACAAAGATCCTGCGTTATGAACCGAAGATTTAAAATTTTGATTCATCAGTCCATAATACTTTCTTCCAGTCTTCAGTAGTACAATGGCGGTGTTTCATGGCCCATTCAACCCTCTTTATTTTAATCTGATGTGTTAGTAATGGCTTTCTTGCTGCAACTCGTCCTGTCAAACCTGCAGATCGAAGTCTTCTCTTCACAGCTGAAACTTAGACTTGCTTACTATGACCACTTTCAAGCTGTGCTTGAAGCTGTTGTCCTGTGAGAC
Organism: Pelvicachromis taeniatus; assembly: GCA_015108175.1. Lineage (NCBI taxonomy): Eukaryota > Metazoa > Chordata > Actinopteri > Cichliformes > Cichlidae > Pelvicachromis > Pelvicachromis taeniatus. The sequence continues at coordinate 41,765 of VURO01011037.1, forward strand.
ACCTATCAAGTAAGCTAAAGGTAAGCAGACTTTGGAATCACCTTCCTCTCGATATCCATGTTTCTGATTGCATTCAATCTTTTAAATTACGCTTAAAAACGTTTCTGTTTAACTTGGCCTTCGGGGCAACTTAGGGTGGTGATCTGGTTCTTACTCTATTGTATACTATTTTATCTTGTACTGATTCTCCTCTTTTCTTTTTATTTGTAATCTACCTCTTATATTGTGATTTTATTTGTTTTTATGTTTACTGGAAAGCACTTTGGCGTACCTTTGGTTTTTAAAAGTGTTATATAAATAAACTTGAACTTAAGTTGTTAACTCTCAGAAACTTGTCCTCTGATTCAGTTGTGGCTTTGGGTCTGCCAGGCATCTTCCTGTCAGAGCTTGCCCCAGTCTTTTAGTGCCTTATGATGGTGAATGAAACTGTACTCACTGACACCTTGACTTTCTTTGCAATTTCTCTGTAGGAAAGACCTAGTTTTCTAAGTGTTTTGAAGGTCTGTCTCTCTTCCATTGTTAATTGACTTTTTCTCACCATTTTTGTAGCAACACACTATTTTCTGTAGTACAATACTGTTCAACTGATGCTCATGTGGGTGTGGTACCACAGTGTTTTCCAACACTGCTTTAATGCGGACAGTGGGGGTTGTAAGTAATCCAGAAAAGTTGGAACACCTGTAGGAATTAGTAGCACCCGCTTTCAAGGCTTGACAGTTCTCAGTTCTGACAGTTCATCTTTGTACCATTTGAATGACTTGAATTGTAATAATTAACAGGAAAAATTGGTGTGCTCTAAAACTTTTGACCTGTAGTGTACAAGTTTGCAGATGACATTTCCATGGTGGGAATGATAACCACCAACAATGAGGTGACCTACAGAGAGGAGGTTCTGGCCTTCATATCCTGGTGTCAGAACAATGACTTGTTCCTCAACTCCAGCAAGACAAATTACCTTGTCAGTGACTTTAGGAACTTTAAAATGGATACATCACATGCCAGTCTGGTGATCAATAGTGAAGACTGGATCAAAGGTCACTGGTGCCCCTTCTCACCCCTGGAATATATCTACTCTCCCTGATTCAGAAACACAGCTGAAAATATCAAGTGTGAATGCACACACCTTGGACAATGTCTTTTTATACTCCCTCCCAGGTCATGAGAGCACATATAGAAAGACTGAATAACAGCTTCTTACTGAGGCCTGTCAAAACTCTTATGGAAGCCTGAGCTAGACTGGCACCTTGCATAGAATAAGAATAAGAATAAGAATACCTTTATTTGTCCCACAATGGGGAAGTTGCAACAGCAAGCACAGTACACAGCAGAGAGCCAGAAGTAGCAAGATGTGAGATAATTAAAGTATTTTAAGAAGTACGAGGTGGAATAGAACTATGACTAAGACCATAAGTATATACAATATGTGCCTATGGGTGTGTACAGTATATCGACATCACTGGATTATAAATAAATACCATTTTAAATAAATACCAGATTATAAATAAATAAATACCAGGTGACTACAGTATTGTACATGATTACAGATGATGGATGACAAATGTAGAGTTAGCAGTGATCATTGTAAAGTCTGACAGCAGCAGGAAGGAAAGACCTGTGGAATCTCTTCTTCACACAGCGAGGGTGAATCAGTCTATCACTGAAGTCAGTCTATCACCCCAAAAGACCTCAGTCTCCTCAGAGTTTTCTCTGGCCCTTCCTGTACAGTGCATCTGTGTTGTGGGTCCAGTCCAGTTTGTTGTTCAGATGAACACCCAGGTACTTATAAGAGTCCACTCTCTCAATGTCTATTCCCTGGATGTTCACTGGCGAGGAGCGAGTAGACCGACGTCTGCGGAAATCCACCACCATCTCCTTTGTCTTCCCTGCGTTAATGAGCATGGAGGTCACTGCTCTGAAGGCTCTGATTACCATGGGGATTACTGTTGCTTTCACCCTCCACATTTTCTCGAGCTCTTTTGTCAGCTCTTGGTACATCTCAAGTTTCTTGTGTTCCTTTTCCTGATGTTGCTATCACTCTGTATAGCTACATCTATCACCACAGCTGCCTTCCTCCGTTTGTCCACCACTACTATGAAAGTGGTGGACATCACCAGCTTGTCTGTCTCTATCTGGATGTCCCACAGGATCTTAGCTTGGCCATTCCCTCCCACTCTAGGGGTCTTGTCCCATTTTGAACTTGGACTTGAACTTACAAATTCAGCAGTGGGTCAAAAATTATTTCCTCACTATATGCACTTACTCCGTACTTACTCAGTACTTGTTGGATGTGACATTGTTGTAGTTTTCACCTTTGGTGAAAAATGCTGAACGCTCAGTACCTGGTCATGCTGCTGCTATTTTTATTTAATTCAATTGTACACAAATGAAAAACACTGAAGTGTTGGCATGCCCCTAGAAAAGCAAAAATGTTCAAGAATGACAATCTTTTCCAGACATTCCAGTCATGGCCTTTATATAGCTAACCATAAATTCTTAAGTCAGAGGTTTACAAAATCTAAATTAAGATGAGGGTTGCAGCAGAAAAGAAGAGCTCATGCCTCTTTGCTGTTCTTTCTTCTCCACTGGCTCAGTTCACTGTGCTCAGATGTCACACAATACAGAATGGAAAAATTCAGCATTTTGGTAGAATTTGCATGTTCTCCCTATGTTTGCATGGGTTTTCAAGCTTCCTGCCACAGTTCACAGACATGCACTTAGTGGTGTTAGGTTAATTGGTGATTCTAAATTTTCCATAGGTGTTAATGTGAGTGCAAATGGTTGTCTGTCTCTCTGTATAAGCGCTACATCAGATTGGCGACCTGTCCAGGGTGGGTGTACCCCAACTCTCGCCCTATGATAGTTGGGATGGGCTCCACCCCCCCACCCCCCACAACCCTGATAATTATAAGCAGAAGAGAATGAAAGAATGCTTTAGTAAGCAATTTTGCTAGTCTGTTTCAAATATTGTTATGGACTTGATTGTTTTCATAGGCAGGTTATTTTTTATTGCAAAAGAGCCAGTGGTTACCATCTCTGATCAGTTTACTGAAGGGTTTTTGTTAATCATACTAAAAAAGTGTCTTAAGAAAAGTCTTATTAAGATGTTTACGTGACACCTAAGTATTAATAGATGAAACTTCTGTCTTACACAATTCTAGAAGAGAACAGTCCCATTAGAATAGAAATGACTCTTCAGGGGATTAGTGGCTCTGAAACATTCTTGAATGATTGACAGACAGACAGACAGACAGACAGACAGACAGACAGACAGACAGACAGACAGACAGACAGACAGACAGACAGACAGACAGACAGACAGAAGTTTAATTTTAGAAGTGGTTTATTGCTTTGGCTGCCCCTTCTCCCTGCTGTACACCACTCTACATACCAAAAACCCACCATGTAGATCATTGCTATTCTACATGTCAGGGTTTCAGATCCATGCACACTCTGCAATTTCTTGAAGTTGATTTGAGTCCAGCTGGCAAATTGTAGTAGCTGGACACTGTTTAAAAAGGGAAACTTTTAAATTAAAAGTTAAGCTAAAACACATTAGCATTAGTGAGACAAAAAAATCAGGACAAGAGTATGAAACCTTTTCTAAAGCTTTGAGGGAACCACAGTACAAGCCATAATTGTGAAATGGAAGAAGGGAAAACATGCACTTTTCATTAATTTTCCAGTTGAATAACTAGACAACAAGCGTTTTGGTCAGTGAGGTAAAGAACATCCCACTGCTAAATTATACCAATTATACCAACCTTTATTGTGATGGCACCATACCAAAAAGAGGCTATAAAGTATACAGCTTAATTTTTTTTGTTGAATCCATGCTGTTGTTGTGTGTAGGATCCTGGCCACTGTGGGGGCTGACTTTGATCTGAGGACACTGAGGGCGGTGAGAGTGCTGCGACCACTCAAACTTGTCTCTGGGATTCCAAGTAAGTCCAGTTCACATTTTAATACAAGTCTCTCCAAGCGCTGTCTGTGCTGATGGTCATGATGTGGTTATCATTTTTCAGCATTATAATAGTTTAACTAACAACTACTTTGCTACAAAATATTGTGTCAACTATTGAAATAAATAGACATCTGTTCTGAAGATAAATTGCAAAATTTCACAGCGTTTTAATTTGAATGGTGTCATACCTTAAGCCAGTGTGCTCCTCCTATACAGTGTATAGAAGTACTTCTATACAGTATATTGAAGTACTTCCATGCAGTTTATAGGAGTGCATTCTTAGTGCCAAAAAATACCCGCATTATGGTATGCTGGTATGTGAAATCTTATTTCTCTTACTTTGCCTCAGGTCTTCAGGTGGTTTTAAAGTCCATCATGAAAGCTATGGTACCACTGTTGCAGATTGGCCTGCTGCTCTTCTTTGCCATCCTCATGTTTGCCATTATCGGCCTTGACTTCTACATGGGGAAATTTCATCGCACCTGTTTCAGGATTAACACAAGTGAGCAAATATTATAGAACCTTAACCATTCCTATGTGTTTTAAATTGAGATAAGGCAACTTATCAATGTTTCAAGTAGTCCTAGCAGACCTTGTTCTTGGTAAAAAACTCGTAACATGATGCAAGACTTCTGTTATGTGATCAAAATACGGATATACTTTTTTAAACACAAAAATATACTATTGTGTCAATAATTAAATTTGTGTTATAAAAAAGAATGTAATAAAATCCCCCCAAAACAAACCAAAAATAAAATTGTAATAGAAATTATATTTCAGGGATTGTGAGTCAGTCTGTGCTCCAGATGGGTTCCAGATGGCGTTAACGCATTAATGCAGCTTAAATGCGTTAACGCCGAGTAATCCCTCACATGTATTAATCTACATTAACTTTTTAACAAGATTTTGCCAATTTTGCTGACAGCACTAATAAATACATTTTGGTAAACAAAGTAAAATAAAGTAAGAATAAAGTTCTTTGACTTTGCCCATAAAAATCATAGTCCATTTAAATTTAAATTAGGTGGTGGCTATTTTTCAGTAGTTTCCTGGAAGTCCCCTTCTGACATTGTTTTTGTGCCTCACTGGGTCTCATCGGTTAAAACCGCAGCTCCTAAACTCGATTTCCGTTTTGAGGGAAGAAAGTAAATTTACAAGGGGCAAATCTTGTGAGTAGAGCATATTAAGTAATGACTGTGTTCACGTGGTCCATAAAAATTCTTCCTTCTTCAGTCTGGAGGGGTAGCTCAGAATAGCACATTGTCACTTCAGACAGTTCAGTTATTCTCTCCCTCAAACATCTAAGGGCATTATAGCTGAATTCTATGATGACTATATGATCCTTGAGGAGAGGTAGGAGTGTCAAACATGTTCCTAGTCAAACTGAGGTGCTCTATCACTCACTATCATATCCTACTTTTGGTCTCTGGGTCAAAGCCAGCGCTTAGCACCAGTAATGATGTCAAATGCAGTGTGAAAGTTGATGTTTGTTCATTGCTCCTGCATGTTTTAGTGATCAAGTGATTACTGTATTTTGTTTTCTCTGTTTGAATACTGTTAGCTTGTAAATTGTACTGGTGAATGCATAGTTGTGGTGAAGTTTACATATACTCATCATGGGCAAAAATGTCATGGCAATTTTGGGCTTTTAATGATAAATTCAACCTTGTGCACTGAATTCTAGTTTTTTTTTTAAGTAATTAAAGATGTACAGTGATTCCACCCTGAAAAAAGAACAGTGGTTAAATCATAAATAAATTATAATGGCATTAATGCCCATGAATAGCAGAATACCAGTAACAGAGGATATTTCTCTGTATCTTATCATAAGAGAAAGTTTTACATAATACATTCAGAAATATTTCTAAAAAAAAAAAAAAATACCTCAGTGTGTCAGTGTGTGTGTTTGTGGTTATAGGTGAGCAGACGGCAGATTTCCCCTGTGGCTATGAAGCTCCAGCAAGGACCTGTGCCAATGGGACCATCTGTAGGGAGTATTGGATTGGACCCAACTTTGGCATTACCAATTTTGACAACATCCTCTTTGCTGTTCTCACCGTTTTCCAGTGTATTACAATGGAGGGATGGGTGGATATCCTCTACAATGTGAGTCCGGTTGTGGAAAAAAAGATCTTCGGCCTTATATTTTGTTGGTTTACCTCAGGGTACCAGTATCATAATTTTATTGTGTTAAAAAACGTATATACATGTTTATACAATACAGGGTATCATATCAGTGTATTCACTGATTAACTACACAGCACTATAAACAATAAGCCCACAATAAATCTCTCAAATTACATGGGACATTTTTGTCAAGTAATTGACAAAAATGTCCCATGTAATTTGGGGCTGTAACTAGATTACACACAGATCTTACATGATAAAACCCAGTGAGCCGTGTTTCATTTGGCAGAATGATATATAGGTATAGGATACGAATTTAGTGATTCCGATTCCATTATTGATATCACTTGATTTCCTATCGATTGTATTATTGATTCTCATTGGGTTCTCACTGGCTCCCCCTCGAGAGCCACCACCATCACTAAGCAGCATATCAAAGACATTCATTATCTTTTATTTATCCAGTTAAAAAGTCTGATTTATTTTTTATTAAATGGGTTTACATTAAGGACGGTGAATGTTAAAATGTTAAAACTTTTGAGGTAAATATGGATAATCCGTGACATATTTAGAAGTAAAACTTGAAGATATCTAAAGTAATGTGACTTTGGTAGATCATGGTTTTTCACAAAGGAATTTAAATGACACCAAACCATCTTCATTAAAGGATTGCTAAAATAAATCAGTACTTTTCTATGCCAAGCCACAAATGTCTGGGATGGTGCAAAAAAAGATGGCCCAAATCTTTATAGAATTTTGGACCACCCGGGAAATACTGTAGGTGAAACTGGAAGTGTTGTATTCGTTTCCATATCTACCCAGACTGGTCTCTCTTTACCTGCAAACCTGGTAATCCAGTATTCAACTTAAAAATATTAGCTGCCCAGTAATAGAGTAAAAAATTAGGCAAACCTTATCCTACTTTAGGTTTAACTCTCTTGAAACCTGCTTTCTTTAATCGTGCAGGTTTTGTATTCCATATAAAAAAAGAAATATGGCGATCTAAGTGAGCAAAATAGGATTTCGGAAGAAAAATAGGAATCATTTGAAAAAAATAAAGAAACCTGGATATTATGGTCATTTTTACTGCGTTTATCAATCTTGCTAAAGACAATAGCAATTTTGACCAGTTAGCCAGGTCATTTTTGGTTCCTTCTAAGATAGACTTGTAATTGTATCGATACATAGACTTGATTGAACCAGCTATTTCTGCTCCCAGGTAAGTAAATTAATCTTTTTCAATTTTAAAGGGCAAATGTTTATACTTAATTTGCCTTGCTAAATTATTCAGTAGAAATAACAAAGATTTTGACTGATTACCTTTGTACCCTGACATATTACAAAACTTTTGAAACTGATAAAGAATGGAGGACATGCTCCTACTTGGATCTGATATTAGCAAAAGTAGCTCATCTGCATAAATCAGAATTTTGTGGCTTATTTTACCCCTGAATATAGTCTTAATCCTACTGTCTGATCTAATAGCAATTGCCAATGGCTTGATTGCAGTGTCAAATAGATAAGGAGACGGACAACAGCCCTGCCTTGTACAGATTGCAGCCATAGGTACTGAGTATAAAACTTTATTCTAGCTACAAAATTGTAGCCCCAATTAAAAATGTTTTAGGATTGTAAATAGGTAAGTGCATTCTACTTTGCCTAATGCCTTTTCAGCATCAACACTTCAGGCTGTGTTGTTGAGTGAGGGGAGAAAAATATATTAAGCACTCTTCTTAGATTAAAAATTCTTAGATTAAAAACTGCTTGTTGCCCTGGAATAAAGCCTGTTTGGTCCTCATTAATGATATTAGAAATGATAGGGTCTAATCACTGTGCTAGGATATTAGTTAAAATTTGCAATCACAACATAAAAGGATGATTGGCCTATATGAACTACATATAGAGGCTGTATATATATACAGCCTCTATATGTATATATATATACATATATATATGTATATATATATATATATGTATATATACATATGTATATATGTATATACATATACAGCGTCCTTAGTATTAAGTATGCCTGAAGTGTGTTTGGCAACTTTCCCTTGTCCAGTGATTCATTATAGACTGATTTCAGAAGAGGTGTGAGTTTTGAGGAGAATTCCCCATAAAACTCTATGGGAAATCCATCTAGGCCTGGTGCACTGCCTGTTCGAGATAGCTTAATAGGATTACTTATTTCCTCAAGTGACAGTGGCTGCACTAAGGATGACCGAGCCTCTGGAGAGATTTTTTTAAAATATTCAGAGAGGTGAGAAAAACTGTTTCTGATTGGTATAGGTTAGAATGATATCGTTTAAAAGGATTGATAATGCTGTTAAGCCTGCATCCATTTCAATTGCTGTAGTCATTTGCTCAGCTAACTTTTTTTTTTTTTTTAAGCTGAAGCACAAGAAGCCTCGCTGCTTTTATCTCCATGTTCATAATAAATCTGTCTGGATTTTAATATATTTTTTTTCCTCCTTCTTGATCATAAGAGTGTTAAGTTCTGTTTTTAGTAATAATTTTCCTTTGAACAGATCTGGTGTGAGCAAAACGGCATATCAACATCTGCTATGTTACTCACCAGCACGTTAACATAGAGTGTACTTTATTCTTATATGCCACATACACACATGGACAAAATTGTTGGTACCCTTTAATCTCACAAAAGTAATAATAAATACAAATTCTATAAATGTTAACCAATGAAAGTCAGACATTGGTTTTCAACAACATATCATTGGTTTCCAAGAAGAAATCTATGTGATTACTTAGAAATGTTTTAGCTGAGGTTCCAACTGCCAAGTTTGCTGAGGTGCCTTGTTATCTTTAAAAATAAGATGGAATAAGTGGAAGTAGTTCCACGGCAAAAAATGTACAGAAACAACTTGAAAAAAAAATTAAGAGAAACAGGAACTCAATAGTGTGGCATTCACACAATGAGAAGTGTGCAATTGTATAGGCACACTTAATAGTTGCTGCTACTAATATAATACAGGTACATTATCAATCAATAGCTGTATCTGTATCACTTTAAAAGATTAGATTGGTGCATCCCTGGTATCACTCTAGTAAATGGTAAATGACCTGCATTTGTATAGCGCTTTACTTACCGTATTTTTTGCCCTATAAGACGCTCCGAAATATAAGACGCACCCAATTTTAATGGAGGAAAATCTAGAAAAAAAAAGATTCTGAACCAAAAACTGTAGAACACTTTCTTACACACACCATACACACTGCCTCCGCCCGTTTTATCGAGCATGCATCGGTGGTGACTTGTGTGGACTTGGTGGAGCCAAATAACCCGCCATGCATTTTGTTCACCTGACCTGTGACATCATTGAGTACGCTGGTGTTCCAATTGCCCAAATCGCGGGTATACCACAAGGATGTTATCTGATGATGATGATGATGAAAGCCTTTATTTGTCACTACAGTTTCCTGCAGTGATATATCGTTGGCTATTATACTTTTAGAAACAAGGACAATGATGCTTTCTTCTTTATAAATATGGTTTTATTTTTGGCAAAATTTCACATACACAAAAGAAAAGTCCTCGGCAGAAAACCTGAACTTCTTGTATTAAAAGTGGAACTTGCACAATATATAAGGTCAATCTCCTCATCAAAAAACACTGAGGCTCTCAAGACTGTTAACATCTGTAAACATCTGGAACTGCTAAATTGATTTTGGCTCTTGCATATTTTTATTTATTTTTGTTCCTTTTATTTTATTTTATTTTATTTTTGTACTTACTTTTTGTGTCATTGTCCCCATCACTTTCATTGCTTCTCATTGTAATACTACAATGTCTTCTTTTAAGAAGTGATCTTTGTTTTTTCCTAACTGTATGTTTAAAGTGTCAATAAAGTTTTTTTTTGTTTGTTTTTTAAAAAAAGCACAAATCGCGAGTCCGGACTCGCGTACTTAGAATTGAGAAACGGCACCCGTGATTCGGGGGCGGAGCTTTGGCGGATCAATTCTTCTGCCCATCAATCACGGGCACCCAATCAAGTAGGAGCGGGGCGGAGCAGAGCACAGACAGCACACAGTGAACATTGGCCGGAGGGGCAGACGTGCGGACATTTCAGGGCAGCATAGATTGATACAGTGCTCGGGAGATATGCACAGAAGTGGTGAAATTGTGCCCACACTGACCAGCAGAAGTGAGACTGCCTGGGGAGACATGAGGAAGCACAGCCTGCAGCACACACAGCATAAAGAGAGGACTGCGAGCAAGCACCACACAAAGTTAGGAGCAGTTTTTAATGCAGGCAAAATGTGTATTTGTCGTATAAGACGCACCAACTCCCCCCCCCCCAGTTTTGGGGAAGAAAAAGTGCGTCTTATACGGCAGCCCCTAAGGACCCCAAAGCGCTTTACACTTACACACAGGTGATGGCAAGCTACATTGTAGCCACAGCTGCCCTGGGGCACACTGACAGAGGCGAGGCTGCTGAACACTGGTGCCACCGGGCCCTCTGACCATCACCAGTAGGCAAACATGGGGTTAGTATCTTGCCCAAGGATATTTGGCATGTAGACTGGAGGACCCTGGGATCGAACCACCTGTGATCGAACCACCGACCTTCTGCTGAGGAGGTGACACGCTCTACCACCTGAGCTACAACCACCCCCGTCACTATGATTGTCTGCTTTCTGTATTAAAGTGGACCGAATCAGACACACT
>VURO01011038.1:3118-14731 GCA_015108175.1 Pelvicachromis taeniatus
AAATAAAAATTAATTATTTTTTTTTATTTATAAATTAAAAATTTAAAAAAAAAAAAAAAAAATTTCTGGCTGGCATCACGGTAGATTAGAAATGAAAGAAGATGCAATTATAGTTTGAATAACTCAGATTTAATTAAAAGGCTGAACAGAAATATTATATGAACTGTTGCGTGATTGCAATCATGTTTATATTCAGCTATATATAAATATGTATTTGCTTATTATTATTATTATCACGTCACGTCAAACATGAGAACGTGTGTGCATGCCTCCTAGTTTTATCTTCAGGTAAATGAAATGAATGAAATGCAGGTTCAGTTTGGTTGAGAAGAAGCGTTTCCATTGGCTATTATAGAAGAATCCGCTTCTTTGTAGTCCACTCCACTTTGCTGCATCTGGCTGACTGTGAGCAGGAGGTGTTGTACTGTATACTTCAGAATTCACCCAGCTGCTTCTGTCATCTGTCATTTATCATTATTAAATGATAGTCTCATAACTCAGAGCTTTTAGAAGCCATCCATGCATGGATCACACAGCCTACACAGTTTTACTTTGGATTACGAGCGATTTATGATGTCTCCATACTTTTTTTTTCTCCCCATCATTCTGGCACAGGTTAACCTACCCATCAGCTGTCCAAACAATGCTATTCAGGAGCTGGTCTGGCTTTTGTAGGTGATTTTTTCCCCCCTTCTTATCACCGTTTTGCAGCTTTTACTGCTTTTTCTCTCATGACTGAATCCCCATGATCCTATAATTGCACATCCCTATAGTCAAACAACTAGGTTTTAATGTTTTTATGTTCTTTAGATTACTAGTTCACTCTTTTTTTACCCACTCAGAATGTAACAAACGCATGATTTGTCCACTCCTAATGTTCCCACTATCTCTTTGATGCTTTGTTTTGATTTGCAAATTAAGCATAGCCTCCTCCTTTTGCATGGAGAGTTCCTTTGAACTCATGTTGTGGGTTTACAGCCACTGCCTCAAAATCCAAATACTCCACTTGGAATTATTTCTTTAGTTTAAGAAGAAATAAACAAGGAATATCTTAAACCATTCAATGAAACAGTTTTGGCCTCTAACAAAACAAACAGAGGAAAAAAAGAAACTATAGGCTGTAATTCGTCCAATTTGGGAGCAAAAACCTTATATTAAAACTGTGTCCGCACTAAGTTGATCTTCATGAAATCAGCTTGAGTTGATTGAGTTCATGTCCAAATAGATGGACAAGATTCACAAGCAAACCCCCCCCCGTTCACTTTCAAGTCTGAAACGTCCCTCTGCTCGTGAAAAATCAAAGCCATCTACCAGTCAATTAAATCAGCTTCCTTCTGTCTTGACTAAACCCTGCTCACCATAATGACTGTCACCATGCACCCCCCCCTTGCCTCAGATATTGTACACCCTTTTGTACCAGCGACGATAACTCCTATACTTGAGAAGCCTGCAGCAGACCCCAACAACTTCAATAACTTTTAGTCTACATCTGAGCTACCTATTCTATTTCAAATCCTAGCCCAGGGGTCTCCAACTCCAGGCCTTGAGGGCCGGCGTCCTGCAGGTTTTAGATAACACCCTTGGTCAGCACACCTGAATCAAAGGATTAGTTCATTAGCAGGCCTCTGGAGAACTTCAAGACATGTTGAGGAGGTCGTTTAACCATTTAAATCAGCTGTGGTGGATTAAGGACACATCTAAAGCCTGCAGGACAGGACGAGGCCTGGAGTTGGAGACCCCTGTCCTAGCCTCTACTGGAATCACTGACACCCCTTTAAACTGGTTTAAATCTGCTCTTTTTGGCCATACTTAGTTCAAATCCCAACCATTTCTAGTTACTTCTAGTGTTCTCCAAGGATTTGTCCTAGGGCCTCCTCCATTTATTTATGCTGATGAAACCGACTCTGTCCGCCAAACCTTCCCCTGCTCCCCCCCTCTGTGTTTGCTTCTAGGAAATCAAATCCTGTTCTCCACCAACTTTCTCAAACTGAGCAGAGATTAAACTGATGTTCTCATTGTCACAATCGAAGTTTTTCCCTTCACATTGAAACCTCCTCAGTTTCCCAGAATAAGAGTCTATGTGTCATCCTTGTCAGCACACTTTCCTTCCAAGCTCACATCAGTAGTGTCACTCCATCCTCATACTTCCGTCTACATGACACTGATCGCCTCCATCCATCTTTCACACCGAACGGTACTTCGGTCCTCATTCACACCTTGGTTATATCTCTCACTGATTACTGTAAGTCGCTTCTCTTTGGTCCTCCTCTTACTTTCATCCTTGAACTGATCCATAACTCTGCTGCTTGCATCATCACCAGAATTCTGTCCATTAGTCACATCACACCTGTCCTTCAGCAGCACTCAGTTAAATATTGCACTCATTTCAATATTCTGTTCCTCACTTTTAATGCCATCCTTAACCTTTCTTCACAGTACCTCTCTGAGCGTGTGCACATCAGCACACCCATTCGCACTCTCAAGTCTTCTTCTTCTATCCATCTCACTACATCATCCATCCACTCGACTACCACAGGATCTAGAGCGTCCAGCTGCTCTGCCCAACCTGTTGAACTCCCTCCTACCGGAGATCTATAACATAGACGCTCCCTCTGCTTTCAAATCCTCTCTCCAAATGCACCTCTATAAATTGGCACACTCATTAAGATCACCTTCCACCTGTCACACAAATCATCTGTTCCTAATGATTTTATATACTGTAAACTTGTTGTTGTTATCATGATTATGGACTCTAACTGTATGTTTGAAAACAAATATTCTCATTAGATGTATTGCCGCAAATCAAGTGAGTCCTGCTGACACGAAACCCGTCAGCCAGAAAGATGATGCAACTGAAGATTGTGTAACAAGAGCAAAATAAATAAGAGGACTCAACATGGTGTCCGGAGTCATCAGCAGCAAGCAACAGAATGGTTTATATGTGTGCTCTTTAGTGACCCACCTCACAAGATGCTGCAGGCCCGTTTGCCAGCTCTTCAGAGTGAAGCTCACAGTAAAATTTCCCTGTGGAGAAATCAGAGATACACACAAAAAAAAACAAACAAAAAAAGTTGAAATTTGGAGACAACTGAACGCTAAAGTGGGAAACCCCTGCTGTTTTCTTAAATTATTCATCTCCTTTTAGTCTGAGTAGAGACCCCTTTGAAAAGGGTCTCAGCGCAAATGATTAATTATACACATAAATAATTAAGCGGCGCTTCACTTATAGCAGCAAAATGTGATCTTGGCTTTGAGAGAACAATCACTGTGCAGATGCAAGAGCTGTTGAAAACATAGATATAAGCACTTTAGACACAATAATACAGCATCGAGCAGTTTCACGGAGGAGTGCTAGACAGGCAAAAAGAAAGACAATAAAAGCAAACGGACCAGATTTGGACCAAGGCTGCCTCTATAACAGTAATCACCAGCTTCAGTCAGCGTGGGGTGGATGTCAAACATTTGACTTGATACCAGCTTTGACAAAAACATAATGATTGTTACTGTAGCGTCACTCTACAGTAAGAAGAACAAGACTGTGAATGAGACGACTCAGCGGATCTAGATAAGATGGCATAGACATATACAGATAGATGTGCACATCTATATGGAGAGCGACAGATAGATATAGATATGGTTGAGCGCTTGAATATAGTTCCAATATAGACATGCATAAATTCAGCAGCCAGCAGTCACCTGTATCTTGGTCAAAGGTGTATCCTCCAAGCCTGAGTGTGATGTTGCATCGAGCGCAGGTGAAACAGGTCCGATGGAAGAACTTTCCCTCAGCGCTGATTCGCTCCAGCAGATAAACCCTTTCACCACAGAAGTAACACTCCTCGCTGTTTGTCATCAGCACAGGAGTATCCGGCTCAGGAGCCGACTCGGCGACAGGGTTGAGCTCAGAGGAGACAGGCGATGCCAACGTCTGAGGGAGAAGGTCAGACAGCGGATTGAGATTTAACGACAGAGGAAGACTGAAAAATGGTGCTTTTTAAAGATCAGGATCATGCAGAAAGCTTCCACAGTCGAGCACGATTTGTTGAATCACACTCACGCTGTCCTCATCGCCCATTCTTGTCTCCGTTCCAGTGGTTTGTTTATTAGCTGCCAGCTTTTCCTGCAGAGAAAATAAAATAAAGTACCATACGACCTGATTTCGTTGAGAATACCGAGAACACACATAAAACAAACACGATTAAGCAATATCAAGGAGCAGAACAGCAAAAGCCACTTCCTCTGAATTAACATCTAACATCTTGTCATCACTAACAGGAATCCCAGACAAAGCAGGCGTGTGAGTCACCAACGGCTCAAGAACGCAGACCGAAGGCCCCGGAGTGAACTCCAGCCAACAAGCTAGTGTGTTTGAAAATATCTTTATCAAAGATTCCTCCGTGCTGTGTAAACAGTGAACTCGAGGCACAGTGGGCGTACCTTACGTCTTTGCAGAGAGTTGTGCTTCAGCTTGCTCAGGAAAAAGACAGCTGACTGTGTCCGGGAGAGAGACAGAGACTTGGACGGAGGCAGGAAGCCAGCGGGCTCTGTTGCCAACAGAAAATGAAAGAATGGAAAATGTCAAACAGCAAAATCACCTTATATTAGACTTAAGAGCGCTAATATAAAGACACCTGAATGTGAGTGTTGGCCTACTTGCAGCTCTTCAATACAGCTGCCCAATATATTCATAGGGTCCCGTATTTAAAATTGTCAAGAAATTATGATTTATGTTTAAATCTCTGTCAGAAATATGACCAATCAGTCTTAGTTGAATTTTCAGTGGCGTCACATCAAGCAGCAGTTGGCTTTAACTTGTCAATCTACAGAGAAAAAAAAAACTCTACAGCTGCAGTTCTGACTATCACTCCCACTCTTTCATCATACAGATAAGGTTACCCAAGACTGACAGCTCCCTCCTGCATGCACATCAGTCAGCGGAGCACAAGCACAGCATCACAGACAGAGTATATCACACCCACCTCAGCTCATTCAGTACCTCCAAACGCTGAGCTCACATATACACTGAGTAAGTCCACATACTGAAAAAAGAAACTGTACATATACCTGTACAGAAAGCCGCGGGAAAACCTTCCTTCAGTGCGGGAAAAACAGAACCCCGTCTACAGACGCTGCTCCCATCAGACCCCCGATAAGTCAGCGCTACACGGTGACTGCTCTAGCTGCTGCTGGGCTGGCTCAAGTGCAGGAGAGCAGCACAACCAGTAGAGGCTGGCTCTGAGCACAGCACTAGCCACTTAAGCCAAATGAATTCTGGGTAATATGCTTCTTAAAGGGGCAGCGCTGATTTGAACACTTCTTGAACGTTTTTCAGTGGGAGGACACCTGAACCTTTTAAGGTGATTCTAATGCTGTGCTGTGTCTAGGCAACCCAGTTATGCAAGACTGATATTGCTGTCACTAATGGCCACTAATATATACAAGATACTTATAAATATATATAAAATATAAGCGTATATATTGCTTATATTTAAAGAGAAGTTCGATGGCAATAAAAGAATTACATTAACTGATTAAATTTGACTTGTATGAGTCAAAATTCTGTGCATGATCATGATGTATGAATGTGGGTTGATTGATTTTTTTTTAATGACTTGGTGAACCAAAGACCATTTTCCATTGATGTGGATAATGAAGTTATTTTTCTTTTATTCTATTCTAAAACTTTTACCTTTTTTTGGTAAAGCGAAACCACTTTGGATCTGGGTGAGGTAGAGAACCATGGACAACTTGTCTATTTGATCGGTGTTAGCCAGGCTGTTGGGAGACATGACAGGGGGGATGCCCAGCTCCTTCTCCAGGATACTGAAGGCGAGCTGGTTGTTGTGAACACTGTTAGACTCATCCAGGGAGGACATATCACTTGGAAGGAATGAGAAAGCAGGATCAATGTGTTACACTGATTAGATCATGATTGATTGATTAGATAATCAAAGCATTCTTGTACTGCCGGATAAAAACTAAGCAGGAACTCACATGAGGTGAGGTCTGAAATGGTGGATCAGAGCACACAGAGCCAAGCCGGACCTCCAGCACTGCGTAAAGTCTTTTACATTCACATTTTTATAACCAGCAGTGTGTTTCTGACACCATTTCAACAGCTCCTCCGAACCACCAGCTGAATCTGGGACAGACAATAAACCAGACAACAAATCAGAGAAACCTCTAATAGCTTTTGCAGTTGCAAGGTCTTATAGGTAAATATTTTATGCTAATGCTAATCGTGTTCCCTGGTTCATTTAGCAGGACCAGGAAAGGATAACCAGAATAAGCGTCAAAGGAGTCGCTGACCTTGACGCATGTGAAGTGAACTCTCCTTTTGTTTCTTGAACGATGGATGAGTTTTTTCAACATCGTACAGGTGCTGCACCTAAGTCAAGTCATCGGGAGATGAGTCAGTGCATACAAAGAAGACGGAGTCAATAAATCAACTTTTAACCCGTTTAGTTCGCATAGATCTATTTGTTTAACACAGCAGGTGTGTTGACTAGAAGGTCTGATAAACGTTCAACTGCTCTCATCAATTTTCATACAAACTATAAAGATTTGTTTCATTTCTTAACACAGCTTTGTGTCAAGAGCACTTGAAGTGAGTACCAGACTGTTTTTGGCCTCTCTAAATAACCTTTAGGGTGAAGAAACTTTGATTTCAATCTCTGTTGATAAAAGCGCTAACCTGATGGGTCTGGATGGCGGAGAAGTTAACTCTTTGGTACCGTGTCCTGGGGTCGATGCTGTAAGCGGCATACTTTTTGCTGGTGTTTTCTGGTGTCGTTTGGGACAGGAGCTGGTAGATACTTTCGCTGCATATTTATAAAGAAATTAAACCAAGACGAAGCCAAGTAAAACCAAAAACAATCAACAAATGTAGTATATTGCAAGTAAGGGATAATTACTGGTTAACTACCTCTGACCTTGTCCATTTTTAGCTGATCTTCAGATACAAACCCTCATTTCTTAAAACTTTGTGGCTAAAGGATGGTATTTCATGAGGAAATTAGATAAAAGTTCCTTTACTATGTAATGTATTCTGGTCACATAAAGGACTCCTGCTGAAATAATAATAATGCCTGTGCAATCAAAACAACTATCCGTCATGTTGATTCTGTCAGGACGCTTAGTGTCGCTGATGATGGGACCCACAAGCAGGCTGACAAATTCTAGTGCTACATTTCTCTACTTTACTTAGTAGTTTTGATACATTCTTTAAAAGCTTAACATAAATTTCCCTGTGACAAAATATTACATTAACATTAGAACTGTAGTCTTTGCTGTGTGGAAACAAAAGGTAAAGCTTTCTTTTAATAAACAGTCTGAGATAATGAAATAAAACTGCGTGCAGCTTATTAGCTGTATAAAATGTACTTACCGTTCAGCCAGGACTTTCAGATGCGGGACCCCATCGCCCCAGTTCCTGACCATCCATGCTGCATCGAAAGCAGCGAGGAACCCACGAGCGATGCCTGTACCCAGAGGCCAGAAAGGCTGCAGAGAACACGCACTTAATGTCGCTTTGTAACAGAAAAATGCCACTTAATTAATTAATTAATAGTAAATGGAGCATGCCGTATCATCAAGCACAGACAGGTGTTAACCCTAAAAACCTGCATGGTATCGGGTGAAACATCCTGTCGACCTTATAAGTTTTATAAGTTACGTTTTTTTTTATCTAGTCAGTCACACAAAGAGTCAACAGACACGCAAAGACATCAGCCTGCCATCATACTAAAAATGACGGTGCTAATTTTTGTATCAGATGTAAGAAAGAAGAACTCTATGTAAGAAATCTCTCATTTCAAGGATTAATGAAGTATTCTGTTTCTAAATATGACTCTGATGATGTCAGTGAGAGTGGATTTCACTAACATGAGGACAGCTCTGGCCACGACCCCAAAAAACTGCTGTTCCAACCTTGTGTTTGTGTTTGTGAAAGGCAGACAATTACAAGAAAGCTGGCTCAAAAGAAGGGTGGCCTTAGAGGAAGAGGAGCTAAAACTAGTTTTAAAATCGTGAATAAGGCAAAGCTTAGAATCAAAAAATTTACATAGGATGCATTTATTAATGTGTCAGTTCACTTATTTGGTTCTCTGACTCACTTTGGCTCACTGTCTGCAATTCCTTTGCAATTTTCCCGTGAAGCTGCAAGTTAACTAAAAGTTACTCTTATTTATTTTGGTTCCAGTGTTTCAGTAACTGTATGGCATTAGGAAGCAGCTTAATATAATTCAATACAATATTCCCACAGTTATCTAGCATTGTTAATGATTTGAATTAGAGGGGAAAGACTTCAAAGTGCTGCTCCCTACCTCCACTAGGCAGTCTCCAACAAGACCAATTAACAACTTCTTGCCCCTCCTCTCCCTGACCAGCGAGGCATTCTCGGCTCGGTGCATGCAGGTGAAGTCGAACATGGCCACATCCCGCTGGCCGGCGTGGTTCTGAGCAAACTGGAGGTCAGGCAGCCTGCCGCCAGTGGAGAAGTCGGCAGCATCATAAGCATAGTTGCACAAAGCCTCATAATCCACATTTGCAGGGGCCAGCAGCTGTTCTGCATCACTATAATCCTGCAGACATAGAGGGAGAAGTGTATCGGATGACTTCTCTTACACAGATGACATGTCTTACACTTGGTTTGCCGCATTAGCTGAGGGGCCAGGCAGCAGAGAAAGAAGAGATGACTGACAGTTTTTCGCGTCTTCACACTGAAGCAGCAGCATGGCTGTTTCATCTACCTGGTCTGTTTCTCTTTCTTTACTAGACAGAGATATAGCTTATGCCAATCAGAACCGCACTTTTTCTCAGTAATAGATGTGTTATTCTCACCTGTTTAATGACCCCTTTCTTTAACAAGCTCTTCTTTTTGGCAGTCATGACAAAGTAGTGGGTGTCGTCTTTGTAGTAGACAATATTCTCCAAATCAATACCTGGAATGGAGAATGGAGAGAGAGAGTATGGTGGGCACAGAAAGAGGACAGAGAGAGAGAGAGAATGGAGAAGAGGTTGAATGTGGTAAGCTGAAAGCAAAAGCATTTCTGTGGTTTCTTTCAGTGCCATATTTCCCTCAATAGAGTGTTTGCGATTCTCTTTTGGTTTAACCAGTTTGAAAATGTGAGAACATATTGGCATTCACAGGGAAAGGTTACAATTAGAAAGTCATTGAAATGGCACAGTAAACACAGTAATGTTCATACTTCCAATTCCTCTAAAATGTTTCACTGATACGAAGGTGCAGCAGATACAAATTAGCTCAGAGAATTGGGGCAGGTTGACCCATAGTTAACAATGTGACAGGAAATTAGATGAGGCGATTGAAATGCAGATTAACAGCATTGCTGTTTGTTTCACACTTCACACTGCGCCCGAACCGGCAGTGCGAACATTTATTTCATGCCTTGAGGGTTGCATACAGCAAGGTGCGACAAAGGAAAAATGAAATGAAAATAAAAGCACTCATGTTGTTATTAAAAATGTTTTGGTTCAGTGACTCGACTTGACAATTCAGGTTCTCGCTTAGTGAGTAAAACAAGCTCATCCGGAGCCAACGATTTTCTCTTTTCCTGCTTTAATTTTTAAACGTTATACTATAAATAAGAGCAGGCAGCTGCTTCACTGCAAATTAAGAAGTCCTCCTCCTTTCTGCCGAGCGTGACTGCAGATGTCGCGTGGATGCCTACCAGTCCCAGTGAGTAGCTCTTGGAAAAACTTCTGGTTATAGATGCGGGCTACACCGCTGATCTCTTCTACTTGGGTCTCAGCAGCCGTGTGTCTGTTGATGAAATTGGCTGTGATGCCGATCGCCAGTTTTCCTCGCAGCTCTTTATGCTTAAACCCTGAGAGTTTGGGTAAGAAGAAAAACAGGAAACTTAGCTGTTGAAATGCTACTTTTTGAAAAAGACTGCTGGGGTAAGTTTGGATTATACGTAATAACTATGTGTATCAACTACGCCTTGTGAAATTGCTTAGTAGCCCTTGTTGCATCAGTGGGAAATGAAAGTATTCAAGCATACATAAGTATTTGTCTCACCATCAGGGACAAACCTGCCTCCCCCAGCAGAGATGAAGACATCAAACTGGAAGGCTGCAGCAGGATGAGACGGGGGCTGCAGTTTGGACATCCAACCTGTCAGAAAGACATCAAACTTTTATGTGCTCTGTGCATCACAAGTTTACTGCTTTACATATTTCTAGTTTTGACAACAACAACAGTGGGTAAAGCAAGGAAACTTAACAGAGAGGGTGATGTAGATGGTTGTTAAACGCACATACCATTTTCTCCTGAGGGCTCAATCAAACCCTGGAACTCCACTCCAGTGTGCACCTCTACCCCGAGGAGAAGTGCCACCTTCAATAGAATCAACTGCAGCTGACGGATGCCTAAAAATATACGTGCATGTCATGAGAAACCTGTGTGTGGCATAACCGAAATGCTACAAGTTCTATCAATGATGCAGAGGCAAAAAAAAAGTTGCTAATATTTATAAAATTCACTAATGTGATGTGTGAAATGTGCTCATATTGACCTACCAGAACTTAAAGATATTGAAACCATAAAATATAAATGACCGAAAAATACATAAAATGGGAATCTGAGAGGCCACTTTGCTTGATAAGCAACTATTAAGTAAAAAAGCAACTATATAACAAGGTATTATTTCTGGTTACAAATCCTACCACAAGTTACTACTTTGTGTGTTGTAGTTACATGGCTGAAATTTGACATTGTGTAATGCAATACTAAAAGTATGTGAGATCTATAAAAAACAGATAATGCAGCAAGTTTATTTAATTCATTTCAGACGGGCTCGAAGCTGTTTTATATACAGATTCTCACTCTCTAATAACTGACTGAGTCACTCACTGATGTGATCCAGAGAGCCAGAGCAGAATTTGCCATAGAACTTTTTGGCTCCGAGTTCGCGGAGGTCATAGATGGTGTAGGGCCACAGATGGAGAACATTGTTTCTGGAGAATGTCTCGCGTTTCTCCAGCAACACCACCTGAGCCCCCAGCAGAGACAGTTCAATGGCTACTCTCAGGCCACATGGACCTGCACCCAACACGAGGCACTAGGAGACAGGAAATCAGCAAACCCTCAGCATGGATGCAATAATAAAACTTAGTAATAAAAATAAAAATAATAATAAAAGAAAATCAAAGAGTGAGGACAAAAGAGAATGATTTTTAGCCATCTTGTAGGGCAATTAGTATGAAGCCATTTGATGAATGTGAGAATGTCATGAATTATATATCTATCTATATCTATATCGATATATCTATATCTATATCGATATATCTATATCGATATAGATATATCTATATCGATATATATATAGATATATCTATATCGATATAGATATATCTATATCGATATAGATATATCTATATCGATATAGATATATCTATATCGATATAGATATATCTATATCTATATATCTATATCTATATATCTATATCTATATAAAAGAAAATATATATATATATATATATATATATATATATCTATATATATATAGATATATATATATAGATATAGATATATCTATATAGATATAGATATATATATATATATATATATATATATAGATATATATAGAT
>VURO01011040.1:4781-19980 GCA_015108175.1 Pelvicachromis taeniatus
AGGAAAGCTTAAAAAAAAAAAAAGGAAAAAAAAAAAAAAGACAGCACTCTGGTGACAGCATACCCGAGCAGAAGCCTGTGCACGGGTCCATACCATGTTGTGCATGCCAGTTTAAGACATTAAGAAGGCGTGAAAATGGCAGCAAGCTAAGCCTTGGGCAAATAGCAAATAGCATTAGCCACCGAGCACACACTGCATTTTGCTCATTCCAATATCCGTCTGTGCCTGCGGCTATGCTAGCTAACTGCTATCAGACGGGCTTATTCACAGATATTTTCCACAGCTCTAGTGCTTTTTAAAGCAAAATTCAATCTTTGGTAATAAGTGAATCTGAGATGGAGCATAAGCACAAAACTAAAAAGCAAATCCAAATCCATGTTAGTTTTATCGAGCAACGTATTTCATGGCCACATTCCAAACTTTTATGAGAATAGGTTGTGAATGATTACCAGAAAAACGATTATATGCTTTGCATGATGTTTCAATAACATATCCATCACATACGCCCATAGACGGTGACAGGAGAGCTGGAACGGGATGGAGTGATGGCTTGAAAGAAGAGAGGAGAGAGAGTGATATATTGACTTATAATAAAGAAGAAAAAAGGCTTCAGTTAAACCATCTAGCCACCCAGTGTTCACTCTTTCCTTCCACCTTCTTTTCCCGGCTCACACACACGCGCGCGCACACACACACACACACACCAGAGCCACACAAACGATGGCATTGCCCCCAAAGAAAATAGAGTTGTGTGTACCATCCAATTATCTGTCAGGGGTGAATAATGGCCCCAATAATATATTCACATTGCCGTTGCCGATCAATTTTTAATCAAGCTGAGAAATATGGAGGAAGTGAAGCTAAAATGACCCACAAGGAACTCTCCCATAATGCCTTCACGGAGAAGTCCCTAATTTTGCACCAATCAAATTACCTATTCCCCAGGCCCCACCCGCCCCTCTCCAGCCCCCTCAGCCCATCGTCATCCTACGAGCAATAATGGCATCTCCCCGTGCGGAGCAGACAAGTAGCTACAACTACTCAGTTCTTTCATAAGGGCGGAGGTCAGGGGGCAGTAACCTTATTAAAGGATGTTGACTCATAACAAAGTGGTTAGTAATTACTAGCTGAACAACATGTAGTTAGCGATGCAAAGTGTAACAACAGAAATTACTTTCTACTTTTGAAAAGAAAGTTTTGGTTTTTAACGTTACCTCCTACATCAGATGTCTTTAACATTTTTTTGAAGTTAGCTTTTTTTTTTTTTAAAAGACACATTTACATTTTTTTTTAGTGTGTTGTGTGGAATATTTAAGTTACAAATGACTTAAATAATTCATATACAGCAGGTTTATACATTTGTTTATTATGATTTATTTGCCCCATTTTAACTGGTGCTTATGTCTGATTTTTGTTTGTATTAAAAAATATTTTAAGTCACTGGCATGTTGAAGGCAGACAGTTTATTTAAAACAGGGCGATGTTTACCATTGTGTAGCATCGCCTCTTCTTTTAACAACAGCCTGTAAACATCTGGGAAGTGAGGAAACCAGTTGCTAATCTTTTCAGATAGGAATTTGATCTTATTCTCATCTGACAGACGATTCTAGCTGCTCAACAGTCTTAGGTCTTATTTGTCATATTTTTCATTTCAGGATGTGCCAGATGATTTCAATTGGAGAAAGCTCTTCGCTGCATGCAGGCCACTTCAATCTTCTACTACAGAGTAATGATGTTGTAAAAGATACAGTATGCAGTTTAGCATTGTCTTGCTGAAATATGCAAGACCTTCCCTGAAAAAGACGTCTGCATGGGACCATATGCTGATCTAAAAACCTGCATAAACCTTTCAGCATTGACGGTGCCTTTTTAGATGTACCATCAGTGATGCAGACCTTTGAACTGAACACTAATAACAATCCATGTGTCAACATATGGCTTGTTTGCTGTCTGGTTAAAAAAAAATTAATAAATAAATAAGACGTAGCGACAGCCATTCACAATGTCTCTTTTTTTGATCCAGTCTCTGATAATAACACAAATTCTTTATTAAAGGAATTAATCTAAAGGCAGCAAAACCACAGGGAGGGGGTGTAGAAAATGAATAAGCTGTGAGAGATACCGCAAGTAAAGATTATCGCTTTAACTGAGTAGGGTCAGTTGTATTTATCTAACACAGTATGGCAAGTATTTGGCATGAATTTGGCTCAGTGTGCTTAACTGTACAGTACTCCATCCACTGTAAATATGACAGACATTATTGTTATCATAAACTATGTTTTTCAACATGTAGCAGTGGACATCGTGTGTATATACACACACCAGACATCTAACATCTTGAAATCAAGACCATCGGTTCTGCTGATAACTTTTTGGAAATTGTGCATGACTCACTGATGTGGAGTTGTAAATATCGTGGCTAACATGAAAATATTATACTCACCTCCAATGGAAATTCAAGCAAACTTAATTTAAACCAGTGCAGTGAACATAACAGTTGACTGTTACATCATGTGGATGCTTATACACACATATTTCATGGTGTTCCATAAAAACAGACATTTCTTGCTTTAATTTCAAAGCCGAGCAAAGCCGCATTCCCTCTCTTGCTATAGTTACTCATTTATAAACACAATACTCGTATAATTCAAGTGTGTATGCGCACAAACCTACACAAACCACACACACACATAACCAACTTTATGTCTGAGCACTTTGAGAGTAAATTCAACCCTATAAAGCCAAGCCCTGTGCGCCTGAGATGGGTCACGTATCTATACGCAGCGCGGGTGCAATCTGCAATGAAAGCTTTCCCATTTGTAATAAACTGCAGCCTCTCAGAAGAGCAATCCTAGGGAGAATCCTGTGAGCTCTCTCCTCACTATAACAACAGTGTCTGTAAAACAAATGAGCAGGGAGGTAATTGGAGACAAACAAAAATTACATTTCCAATAAAGGTTCTTGTCTCTTTGGGCTCCCAGAAGCCCCCAGCCCTCCTCAACTGTTTAACAGCTGTAATATACCCTCTCATCAGCCTTCCTTTTGAGAAGCCACCAGAGAGGAGTTATCCCGAGTACAAACAGAGATCACCTAATGTGAACAGGTTGAGGGTTTAGTGGTTGAAGTGTTTTTTGCAATTAAACAGGAAGGTGATGGTGGGATAGATGGATAAAAGTATTAAAGAAAAGACTATCAGTTTACATGACGCATGGTTTACACTCAGGGACACTCATGAAACTTCAGTAAGAGATTTACAATTAGTAGCACTTGTGAAAAGCTGCACAATAAAAAATACCTCAAAACATACATCATTTGAATTATGAAAGTTATCAAGTCATAAATTATAAATAAATGAGTGAGAGTGAGAGAATAATGTGAAACTCCAAAAATGGCAACCTACTGAGAAAAAAATGACAAAAAGCGCGATTGTTTCCAGGTTGGTAAGTCAGTCCTTAGTTTTTCATGTTAAAATGTCCATTTAGAGGGAAAAAAAAAAGAAAAAAAGATTCAATTAAAACGTGATGATCCCGGTCATAAATTAAATTGTATTAATGGATTACTAGGAGCTCCTTATTATTCTTCACTTCAGCTAATTCAAGTCACTGAAATTATAAAATTCCAGGAGGTTTTCTTTCCTTATTCTCCATCACATCACTGATGTGTGATTTCATTTTGATTGGACAGAATAATCTACTTCCACTTTGTACTCCTACTGACGTATACAGAGCATTAGTATATTATTTTGTCCAGATCCAAACACTTCCCTCACAACCATGTCCAATTTAGAATCATTAATTAATCTCATAATGAAACTCATTGTCTACAGTTGGATAGATCCATTGCTGCATTGTGTACAACTTTTTAATGATGAGTTATTGATTGTAGAATCCTGAATTGATAGTTTTCAAAACACACATTGAAATTTAAATATGCACATATGCCAGAATTATCCAAAAGGGCTACTTTTCATAGTCCCTGTTCGTCATCACTCAAGTCGCTGTTTTGTAATCTTGTGTCTATTTAAAGTCTCGTTCTTTGCAGTAAGGACAGCTGACATGACCAAACAGCAGAGAGAGGGAAATTACTCATGTGTAAGTGCAAAGATCAGCCGCACAAATGTTTTTAATAAGCCCCCGGGCTTCTAAAGGTAGATATACGGTATATATGATATCACATATGTAAAGGATTCACAATGAACCAAAACTCTCACTTTCCATATCAAGTGTAAAGTACATGGTGAACTTTGCAACCACATCAACATGTAAAAAAAAAAGTCTAGTTAAACTTGACTAATTGACATAATTATCACAAATAAACCCAGATAAAGATAGTTTGTCTACACCTTGTATGTTGGCATAATATTGACTTAGACAACCTTTGGATGCAAAAGAAAGTCCCTTTTGAACTCATTTAACTCTTGCTGCTTTGAAAGCTGACATCAAGGTGTCACTAGCAAGCCTCCTGTAGCAGTGTTTTCTTAAATTCAGTTAAACTGCATGTTTGGACAATCAATAGTCAAACCAAACTGATAGTGGAGAAGCTCTCGCCTATAAATCTGTGGCATTAACACTTGATTTCTGATCATTATCAAAGGATCAGTGATTCATGTTGATACTGACTAAATACTGAATTAGATAATTGTGTCAGCACTGCTTTTAGTGACGCTGGTTCATAAATATCGCGCACACATTTTTACACTAGCTCACGTTATCACACAGGCACATTTGT
Source organism: Pelvicachromis taeniatus (assembly GCA_015108175.1). Lineage (NCBI taxonomy): Eukaryota > Metazoa > Chordata > Actinopteri > Cichliformes > Cichlidae > Pelvicachromis > Pelvicachromis taeniatus. The sequence goes on from VURO01011040.1 coordinate 9,510, forward strand.
GCACTCTCACACACACAAACCCCAGAGAGACAAAACACACTTTCACAGTAAGAATTCCACCGAGTGCAGCAGCAGCAGCAGCAGCAGCAGTCATCTCCTCCCTGCAGCGCCAAGATCAAATCAGTGTGTTTATCTGATGGTGAACCTGACATTAGGCCAAACTAAAGGTCCCTGCTCAGCTTCCTCTTATCTAACCCTGCAAACAGAGATCTCCATGGCCTAGCCTCTCACGGGGGGGAAATTGATTACAGCCTCAGGCCAAAAAGGCAGTAAGCCCACAGCTCCATTCATTCCATTAGGAGTCTTGGAGCCGAGCGGGCTGAGGTGGCTATTAGCTACAGGTTGTGCATCAGATCCTCAGATGTTATTTGGTCGTGTAACAGTGATGGGTTGAATGAGATGCAGTGTAATGTGAGCTTAGATGCAGGCTTGAGGTTTCGTTTGACCTCAGTGGTGACCAAACAGCTGTGGTCAAAGCTTTTAATGAGAGGTCACGGGAGTTCATATTGGTTTGACATATTTTACTTAAATGCATTGACAGTAGTGAATGTTGAACAGCCCATTAGTTACTCTCAAAAGGCCACAGACTGTTTCCTTTCAGGACTTTTAGAGTGTGCATCGACATACTTACAGTACAGTATGTGTCCTGCGCACATCTGCCTGTGGTTACCAGCGTTCTATTATGCAGTTTAAATGTATGTGTGAGGCAGACACAGAAGAGGGAAACAAACAGAGTTAGAGAGTGTGTAAGGATGTGTGTGCGTGTGTGTGTGTGTGTGTGTGTCTGTGTGCAGGCAAGTGTGATGGTGTGAGAGAGAAGAGCTAATAGTTTTAGGGCATTCCTGTCAGTGTTGCTGTATGATTGCAAGTCCTCTGTGGCTTCCTGCACTCTTTAATGCTTAGCTGGTTTTGATGTAAACACTCTAAGGAGACAAAGATGGGAAAGTCCCTGAGATATTTAACTCACTAATTCCTCCACTGTTTTTCCCCTTTCTCTGTTCGGCTCCGTCTTTACTCTGCTTCAGTCATTCCACTGTGGCGGAAGAATCTGGGAATCCGGGATATGCAAAAACAAACACGCCCTGCTCCTTCATTATTAAAAAAATAAAAAGACACACACATACACACACACACACACACCTCGCAAACAAACCTTTCTGTTAAAACTTTGCTTGAGGCATTTTTTTTTCTCCAATTAAACTTGTCATGGGCCTGACAAGTCTCAACTTTGTTCCCTCTACCAGGCAGGAAATTAAAAATTGCATCTGAAACAGTTTTCTTCCAACTTAACCAAAAAGGGAAGCACATCAGCACAACTGTTGTTTGGCACAGAAACATTGCATTTAATCAGATTTAATCAGAAAGTATAGTGAAAAATTCAGTCATGCATTAAAAAAAAAAAAAAAAATGAAATGGATTTTTCGGCAGTATAGTAATGTAGCCTTCAGTCTTCCAAACATTAATCATCATCCATCTATCCATTTTTTTCCCCCCCCAGTTATCCAATTCAGGGTCGCAGTGAGGCTGGAGCCCATCCCAGCTGTCATAGGGCAGGAAGCGGCGTAAACCTTAGACAAATCATCAGTCTACTGAAGGGCTAATGCAGGGAGGCACGCGACCATTCATGCTTACACTTGAGCCTATGGCCAATTTAGAATCACCAGTTAACCTACCACGGATGTCTTTGGACTGTCTTTGAAGGAAGCCTGAAGAGAACAATGAAGGGCAAGCATGCATTCTCCATACAGTAAGGCGCCAGCTGGCCAGTGGGTTCAAACTCAGGATCTTCTTGTTTTGAGACAATCACCAAACTGCTGCTCCGCCCCTTTAATTATTAATATCAGTTCAATTTGTATGATACTGATCCTATAATCAACTTAATACAGAAATTATTTGCAATTATGTCTGCACCCAAGGAAATAATAGTAACACAGACCACCCTTTGATCCTAACCTGATTTTTAAACAAGACTTATTTACACATGCTTTATCGTTCCTGTTAAACAACAACACCTCACTTCAAACCTTTAACGCTCCACACATAGCTTGGATCGCACCCTCCACCTCCATAACTGGAGGTGAGAACACTATTCACTATAGCTATAACTTTAAAATGTTCAGAAGATGCTAATTTTATTCTTTTTATGGCGTTACCATATGTGTACACTCCCTGAACTGATCTCACTCGTCTCGAAAACAATTCCTAATACATTGAATGCAAACTTGTGACCCAGCTCATGAGCATGCAGCGATACCATGCAGACTAATTGCAAAGTGGGACATATCAGCCACATGTCTGCATTTCTATGCATGCGCACACACACACACACACACTTCGACAAGCCGCCTGCCCTCCCCCCTCCCCCTTTTCTGATGTGTTTTTCATGTTAACACTTTGCAGTGCCTTAGGTACATTGTGCGGCTTCCCACCATACACAGCCCGACTAAGCCCATTTAGAATGTTTTTATGATATAACATGGTTTTTATTTTTCAATTAAATTTTTATACCTTTGTGTTTTTTTCCCCCCATTTCTTCTTTTAAGGGCAGCTATTTTTCCATCCTGTGCATTTTTTTCTTCTCTCTGTCCCCTTTGTCTCGAAGAAAAGATATGCAATATATTTTTCAACATTTCTGGGAAATATGAGCTGTACATTAAAGTTTTGAAAGAGTTTTTGTATCTGTCCTTTTACAAAAAAAAACAAAACAAAAACATTCTGCTAATTGTGCTTCAGTGGAAGATGTGCCACTGCCAACTTGTCCACAGTCACTTGTCATTTACTCTCTATGCTATAGCAAAAGTTGAAAAAGCAAGACACAAACCGAAAACCAGAGAACACTGGACGAAGTAAAAGTTGTGTCTCACCGCCGCAACCAACGCATTTCAGGTGCAACTCTTACTAAAGCAAACGATCTCAACTTTCAGATTGTGTTGGAGTTTTCACAGTTTCACTGTGCAGTTAGGTTCCACCTGCTTTCTGTGTGCTGTATGCCAATTTAACAACACAAAGATACTTTCCTGCTTTAGGAATGTGTAACTGCAAAAATTCAGCAAGATTTACATTTACACGATTACTCCACACTGTTCATAGAGTAAATCACTCCACGTCCAAAAGAAAAAGTGAAAACTGGAAAACAAACATTACCTTGTATAAAGGGACATTTTATAGTCTATATAAGACATTAACCCCAATAAAACAAATACATAAACAATGTCCATCATGATGACAACGGTGGACGTGATGGCCCAGCAGACTGGGAGCTGTATGAAGACTGTACTGTAATTCACCACATAATGCTGAATGCACAACTCTTCAGGAGTGTTTTATAATGGCACGGTCCTATCACAACTCATTCTTTAAAAAAATTACTTACCGTAAATTCCCGACTATAAGCCGCTACTTTTTGCACAAGCTTCGAACCCTGCAGCTTATTGTCTGGTGCAGCTTTTCTAAGGCTTTTTCATGATTTTTGTGACATCGTAAAAGGATTTGTTTTGGTTTGTTCCGCCATTTTGCCTGGCAGAAAGGCATGTGATCAGACACGGAAAAGAGTGATATGTTGGTCACATGTCCGTCCGCCAACCAAAGTAGTGCCATACGAATTAGGGCGAAAAAGAGAGTAGATTAGCAAGCTGGCTCTCGCTGGCCCTGTACCCATATCTGCAGCAGGTCTCCAAGGTGAACAGCCTCTGGCATGTTAGAACAAGGCAGCTAAGGGAAGTCGGCAAGTCAGAGCCATTTCGGGATAAGGATTGGCTCTAAGGGCTGGGTCGGTCGGGCGGTGGTGCTTTGCGGGGCTCTTCCGAGGCTGGTGGAGCAGTCGCTCCGTTGCCCTCCACCTGCAAGGCGGGCCGTGCACCGCCGCTACTAGCAACTAGCCCGCTAGCGCTACTAGCCCGCTGGCTAGCGCTACTAGCCCGCCGCTGGCTAGCGCTACTAGCCCGCCGCTGGCTAGCGCTACTAGCCCGCCGCTGGCTAGCGCTACTAGCGCGCCGCTGGCTAGCGCTACTAGCGCGCCGCTGGCTAGCGCTACTAGCGCGCCGCTGGCTAGCGCTACTAGCGCTACTAGCGCGCCGCTGGCTAGCGCTACTAGCCCGCTGGCGCACCTGCGGCTTTTAGTCTCGTGCGGCTAATTTATGAACAAAATATGATTTTTTCATAATTTCAAGTTGTGCGGCTAATATTCAGGTGTGCTCTGTAGTCCGGAAAATACGGTATTTCATGGTAAATGTGCATAATAAATATAACTAGGAGAATAATAAAGAGAAACAGGAACTCAATAGGTTGAATGCTTTACAGCATTCACCCAATGATTTTTACAATAAACTGATATTGACACATCTTACCAACTAACAATATATTCAACCAGTACAAAACGCAGGCGGCACAACATGCAACACTGACGTCGAGCAATGCCGTTTTATTTGCCAATAGGGTGACTGCACTCAGGGATGTGTATATCAGATATGTTGCTGATATTTCAATGCATACAGGACAAACTAATAAACAAATTCCAAATACACAACAATCAGAAATCCAGTCCCTTGACATCCCTTTCTTTCCTACGAGCTTACACTAATCTGAGTCTTGATTGAATAGTTCAGCTAATAACAGAGACATAAAAGCTCCAAAAACATCGATTCAGCTGGGCTCCTTTACGCCACCCAGCTAAAGTGACGCCATATCACATTTGACACCCCAAAAGCTTGGGAAATTGATCCCTCAGTATAGCCATTGATTGGGTTGGGGTTTGAACACGCGCTCAGGCCAAGCACAGAGGGAAGGGTCAGACGCAAAAATGTGCGCCCGCCTCAGTTGTTTTGTTACGAGAATCAATGGTCCCCCCACAATGGAGGAGATTAGCCCACTCGGGTCGCGTAAGGAGCACAGCATGAGTTACGTTTTGTTATGAGTTTGTAAGTGAGTCTAACGACAATATTTCTGCCTCGTTCGGTGTTCATGAGCATCTCTTATACTTTATCATTTATTGCACTCCCACTTACCTGTTCTTGCTTTGCCATCCTTGTGAATAGTATTTGTTTGTATGTGACCGGATCTGAAAAAAAAAAAAAAAAGTGTGCATATCAGGCAGTGATCAGCTTTGCTGGAAGTTGACACTATCAGGAGACGCACACACACATTTGTCTTACGGCAAGAAAAAAAAATTTAGAAAGTGTCTATGAATTATCTCAAACTTGAAGTTGATACAATGACACCGTTTACAGAGAAACAAGTCTGAGTGCATGACCGTGATCGAGCATGACATCTAATGAGCACGCGTCCCTGCAAAAACACTTTTAATCTGTGCAAAGAACAAGCATGCGTTTGTTCCTTCATGTTTTGAATCAGTTTCTTATCCGAGGTCTTTTTTTTTAATATCACTTTTAAGTTGAGTTGCAAAAATTACATGTTGACTTCAGAGAAAAAAAATGAAACTTGGAAGCACAAGAAACAGTCCCAAATTTCACCAAACTAACTGGTTATTACTGCTGTACATTTATAGAACCACAGAGAATTAAACACTGGTGAGTTCATGTCCTGTGGGGCAAAAGCCCACTGGTTGCTGTTTGATTATCTCGTTGTACTTCACACCATTGATTCGCCTCTTTCAACAGTTTCAAACCAGTTGTAGTCCACCATGAACATTTCAACCACACCAAGTATGGATTTTAGAGAACATTTACCCCACTATTGTTATGTTACCGAGAATTTAAAAATCTATTCATTCTATATCCGTTTGTTTAATATTAGGTGATAGCCAGCAGCTCCCTTAGCAGCCTAGCTCTAAGATTTACAACCTGCCAATCAGGACCTGTACAGCTCTTCGTCAGCAAACTCTACGCTACACAAGAGAAAAGTATCCAAAGAAGGAGAGGTTCCAGCAAAAGCAAGAACACAGAACATGATAAGATAAACAAAAGTGGAAGCCTAAGGATCTAAAGAATAAAAAAGTAGTACAAACAGAGTTGAGCAGAGAGCAGAGGAGGTGAGAGCTGAAGGCTTTGGCAGGGCCAAAGCAGGCCACAAACAGAGCAGCGCTAAAGGGCCCGGGACAAGTGTTGCCATGTCCCCTTGAAACCACCAAGGCCGCTGGGTAATGAATAAATAAACACCCCCTCCAACCATCTAGCCTCTTCCTGCTCTCCTTGTTTTGCAGCCAACACACACACACACACACACACACACACACACACACACACACACACACACACACACACACACACACACACACACACACACACACACACACACACACACACACACACAAAGAAACTGGCACATGCACGTAAACAATACACACAAATGCCTACATGCGTGATTGCCATTGGCCTGACTGCCCAAATACATACTAATAAACATGCAGGCTTTGTGCAACAGAGTTTCATTGCTTGTGTGAGTGCCTGCAGATGTGTGTGCATCTGGCAGGTTGCTCTGTACATGCAACTGTCTGTGAGCCAGAGCTTATTCGCTGCTTTGCCTACTGTTCATGTCTATGTGTTTCACTGCCTACCTATATTTACCCAAGAGTATGTGGAGACATTCCCACATTCGTAAGTCATCTGAGAAATCACCCATACACACACACACACACACACACACACACAAAAATACAGACACATGCAGCAATGTCATGTCAGAGCTTAAGAAAACAAGAGACAAGAAGCTGAGAGAATCAGTGATGGGGCCTCGGCTCCACATCTCCTGGTCTGACAGTCAGCGAAAAGAACTTCAATTATTCAACTTGGCGGACCAAGAAGCCAAAGACAGAGCAACCGGCCTTTTAACTTGTAACTTGTTGTGAGAATGTTGCGACTCACTGCTGCCCAATGAAATGTAGATAAGTTGTTTTGTTTTGAAGAGTATTAATTTGTCATTACTACTTTGTTGCTTTTGCCAGAGCTGAGATCTGCTTTTCTTAAACAGCGAGAACTCGAACAGTGAAAAGCACTTAAAAGTGAAGGACAAACTTCAATATGATCTGATGTACCAGGAACTCTGGAAGAAAGGAAAACAGCACATATCACTCAGGGTATTGACTGATATGGGATTTTAATGTCTAAAACAGTATGTCTGGATTTTTATGAAGCCTCAAAAATTCTACGACTATTATAATGGGACAATAAATGTTTTTTTTGTGTCAACTTGAGTTTTAAAAAAAAAAGCAAGTTTTCATAGTAGGCTTTACAAACTACAAAGTGACAGGACTTTGAGTAAAATATCATCCTCTCTTAACGCATAAACAACAGTACAGCAATCAAAATCATCTCGGTGGCAAACAAGGGGTTTAATAATTGAGTTGTTAAGCACACAATGTTGACCTCACACTCACTGGGTATACCTCACTAGGGCCAGGCTGGACCCACTTTTACCTTCAGAACTGCCTTAATTCTTCATGGAGCACATTCAACAAGGTCCTGCAGTATCGAAGAGCGCAGGCTAACACAAAGCACTAACAACAACAACCACTTGCAATTTGCCTGAAGATTAAAAAAAAGAAAAAGTTAATTTCTTTCTCCAGCACATACATAGCACAGCACATCTGACGCACTTATTGCTCTCCATCAGACGGAAGATTACATGGCAACCTTGAGCCGTCTGCTGATCATAAATTTCAACACAGTCTCCACTTCATTCTGGTGCGTCATCAGCTTGTGCTCTACAACCACCATTGCGTCACATTAGTGCATTGAAGACTTAAAACAAAACAAGGAGTCTATTGTATGCATTACACCATATTTTGGGATGTTCTAAGGGATTGAAATGCAGACTTTCAGCTTTCATTCAAGAGGTTTTATAAATATTTAGTATGAGCTGTTTAGGAATTACAGACATTTTTATATGGGTTTAATTCTTTTATGTACAGCCATATATGGTGGGGGTTTTGGGTTGGTTTTTTTTATGTCCCTCCTGTGTTCTTCCCATCTGCCTTTGGAGACAGCAACATGGCTGTAGATCAATCATACATAGATCTGCATCATCTACATGTTGTAAATCAATTGTCACCAAGAGGTGGTCTGAAAAATATGTGGAACAACCAAAACAACCAGTAACCTTTGAACTGCTCTTGTTTGGGGGTAAGCTTGTTTCCACCACAAAAACAAACATTTCAGGGTAAAAATCTTAAAATTTCAAGTTATTTTCCCACAAATTTGAGTTCGTAAGTCAAAATGTTGATATAATAACTTGAAAGTTTTGACTTGCAGATTGGTTTGGTTTGGTTTTGTTTTCAGTGGCTGGAACAAGCTTCCATGTGTTCCTATTTGTGCTGTCATTCATCCTTTAGCCTAATCCTTGCCACAGACAACGCAGAAGTCATAAGACGCACACACAGAACTTTGTTCTAGCAAAGTGAAATGTTGTTGTGTTAACACAAATGAAAACTGCCCAGTGCAGCCACTGTCTGAGCTTCTCATTCATACCTTATGTTTAACCCATGCAAACAGAAACAAGCGCGATGCCAGTAATCCCACTTCACTTTTGTCTGTATGAGTTTGGTCTTAGTCGTGCTTTCAGTTTACTTCCCGTTTTATTATGAAGGTTAGATCCTCGTGGTTTTCTGTGCTCTTACTTCGCTCCTTTGTTCTCTTTCCCCCGCCCTTGTTAGTGTCCGATTACATTCACCTCTACCTTTTTATCCACGTGTGCATTTGATCTGTGTCTGTCTCCTCAGTGTCTGCCGGGCCTTTGTCATTCAACTTGTTTTCACTTGCTGCTTGTCTATGTTTTTGCATTAATAATTATGTTTTTTTCGAGATGCCATTCCCACCATCACTGTGCAGCACTTGGTATAAGTTAGTAATTTAAGCATGTTTTTGACTCCTTGCTAGTGATTGGGCGTTAAAATGCTTCACCATACTGGTAAGTTCTGTGCTCAGATAGCCAGCAAAAGGAAAACAAGAGCTCCAATTCCTTAATTTAGTCTAATAAGACATGTGCATCTTAAACGATATATTATACTCCCACCCAGCTTTAATCTAACCGGGATAAAAAAGTGGGATGAAAGATTCAGATGCTGATCATTACCTCAGTTTACCAGCTTCATTCACTCATTCGCCAACAAACGGGGCTCGCAAGTACAGTAACAGAAGCTCATAAGTACCCAAAACTGAGCTTGATGCAAAGCACAAAACAATTAAAGTGAAATACACACCTGCCTATTACACCAGTGCTCTTTGGTGGGTTCATTCATTAAAGTTGTGACCTCAGCTGGCCTTCATTAGGTCTGCAGAAGCGTTAGCCGTTAATGTACAACAACTACTTATCAACACTTCCTGAAGAAGGGCCGTTGTTCTACTTGTGCACAAATTCACCCCAGCAGGCGATCAAGTCTTGAATGTTAGCTTCACGTCAACCTTCTCATATGTCCATATATCTGTTGGCATTGGGCACATGTACGTGTGTCTTTATATGGATGCAAATGATTTTCAGGCTGTTTATCTGGACGCACGCAGGCATAGAAAAGTGCATGTGTGTGCACTAGTGTGATATCAACGTGTGTTCTCTCTGCTCTCCATGCTGCTCTGCTCCCACAGTGCCCCTGGGACCCATCTGCCTCCCTGTTATTAATTCATCAGGCTTAACCATGCAGCGCTTTATGACTCTGTTTGGACTGACGAACTATCACATGCCGCCGCTATCTCTCGCTCACTCTCTCACAAGAGCACAGTATTGAAAAACAATATCTGTCACTGGATGCTGAACCTTCACTTGCAGCGCGATATTGTCTTTGGTATTGTCTTGGCCTCTGTTTGTATTCCAGAATCATCAATATGGTAAGCATGGCTGCCACCAAAGCAGACGACTGCACCATTGTTGTCTGTGGTCAGTAAATCGCTCAAAGAATATTAAGTTGAATTAACTGGAATAAAAAGGAGGGGGAAAAAAAAGATGATAGAATATCCTCTGACACTTTAAAAGCCCCTAAATGGCCAAAAATTATTTCTCTGGGCAGCCCTTAACTTATCTCGCTTTCCTTCGACTCCATCTGTGTAGCTAATCCCCATCACGGAAAGTATTTTGGTTGATTGGAACCATGTTCCAGGCTAACCTTTTTAAGGAAAGAAATCTAAACTTTGCATTGAAAGATAATCTAAGAATCAATCAATGCCCACCACGTGAATACGTCTTGATTGCCATGTCTAAACCTACTCCCATCAAAGACAGAGAGATCTGAGATTGCGGCACATCAAAAGAGTTTATCTAGCTAGTATTATGTGGCCGTAAATAGCTGCAGCAACACGACACACAGTGAGAACTAAGAAAGCAGAAGTGGAACGAGCGGGAGAGAAGATGGCAAAGTAAAGGGAAAAGTCTTATGACACAAAACCGTGAATACAAAACACAAACAACAGAAAAAATGTATATAAATGTTTATGTATATTATTCATTTTGAAACTCATTTTAATTATTTTGTTTTGGGGTTTTTTTTGCTTTTTGCAGCCACATTAGTCTAATTTCAAAATTTCTACTG
>VURO01011040.1:24971-49389 GCA_015108175.1 Pelvicachromis taeniatus
TTGTCCTTCAACGGAAATAAAAACAGTATGTCTAATGGAGTCCATCTCTACCTCACAATATCAATATCTGTCTTTATCGGTCGATATCTATAGACATATAGATGCAGTGATATCTCGCACACAGAGCATTTTGCTGCTGCATTTATCTAAAGCACCTTGAAAACTGCCAAGGTTTGAAAGAACACATCATGAAGCTTGATATTTCAAAATAACAATTAAAAGGAGCCAACCCAGTAAATTTGTGGAGGAGAATGTCAGCACGAATTAATCATTTAAAATAATAATAATAATAATGTAATATCATGGCTGTAAATTAATTTAAAAAGTATTGACTTTATCCATTGGTTTGTGCACTCCCACTAAAAAGCTTTGAAGCCTGATATCATCCACTTACCCTCAATGGGGCAATAACTAACATAAAAGCAAACATGTAGTGAATGAGCTATTCATTGACTTCTATGCAGTTGGACTACTTTTTAAAACCAGGAGTTGCACCTGCCCACCACCACACTGGCCATTAGTAACAATGGTGGCTTAAGGCATTAAAGCATTAACGTTGCTCCAAGTAGACCCCGCATTTATCGCAATGGTTCCTGATGTTACGCACCCCGCAATCACAGCTTTTTGCATCGTTATAAAGCAGGGCTGATTTTGGTCTGAACACTAATCTAGAGTCTATTCAGCAATTCTTTAATCACAATATCATTTACACTGGAAATCCACAACTATTTATCAGCAAGGACCCAGTTACAAGCTCGAAGGTCAGCCACGGTCACAGATGATTATATGGGTGAACATTTTTTATTTTTTTTTTAAATAATAAAAGTAACCATCTCAATTGACATGTCACAACAGCACTGGCTACATTAGATAAAGATTATGCCAACAACATCCAACATAGATGACACTATGCAAGAAAGGGTGTGACAGTAGTTTAATCTCTGTCTCTCTTCCACAGCATGTCTCTATCCTGTCTTCCTTCTTTCACCCCAAACGGTCGCAGCAGATGGCCGCCCCTCCCTGAGCCTGGTTCTGCCGGAGGTTTCTTCCTGTTAAAAGGGAGTTTTTCCTTCCCACTGTAGCCAAAGTGCTTGCTCATAGGGGGTCATATGATTGTTGGGTTTTTCACTGTATGTATTATTGTAGGGCCTACCTTACAATGTAAAGCACCTTGAGGCGACTGATGTTGTGATTTGGCGCTATATAAATAAAATTGAATTGAATTGAATTGAATTAGTTTACTACAAAGAGGAAGAAGAAGGATGAAAAATAAATAAATGAATAAAAGATTTTTTTAAAGCAGAATCAAAAGCATAAAAAGTAGGTGCAGTGGACACTTTGCATTGTTTTTAACAACAGGTTTAACTATAGATCTATATGTGTTGGAACTTTAGTCTTCTCTGTTGGCATTATATCCTCACTTTTACAGTTCATATTCCAAGAAGTCCATCAAGTGAGACAAGCTCCAGGACATGGATGGATAGACATCTAACAACCAAAAACAGAAAGTCCTCACAAACCGGTTTGCAGAGGAACCAAACGTAGCAGTGGTAAACATATCAATCTTCAAATCTAGTCTTGGTAAGAAAACTAATAAGCATCTTTCACAAATGATCAAAAAAAATATGTTAGATTTCTCCGTTTCCTACAGATTTTAACATTTTTGCCCCGAACTTGTTCGGAAAGTGTTGCCGAGACACCATTAATACAAGGAGAACAGAGTCTTAACCGCTGAAGCCTTTGCTATCGCATAAGTGAAACATGAAATATGGACGTACATAAAACCCGCATTTGTGCATCTTGTCCATCAGTCACGTGTTTACATTTTCTCCTGCCAGGCTCCTGAAGCGGTCAAAACCATTTTCTCTGACAGCCGCCATTTTTTAGAGAGCTCATCATCTGTGGCAGCTGTAATTCCTGTCTGTTTTGACAAATTCTCTCCCAGGTTCATTTCTGTATTAATGATGTTGGGTGACGCTGTGAATTTATTCCTTCCATTGGCATCAAAACACATTACATAAGTCACCAGAGACTCCTGAGGTAACAAAATACTTTTAGGGCTGACTACATCTAAAAAGGGCTTGAAAACACTCAGTAGCCTGGCAACAAGACGACTCCAAGCAACCAATAATTCTATAGTCTTCAAGATGATTTTTTCCCAACCTTATCTCCATTCCCGGTCTTTCTTTTAAGGATATTGTGAATTGATTTTAGTGGACTGTTGTATCCAATTATGTACACAAGATGACTTCTTGGATTTAGAATAAAACATAGCATCCATACCAGATTAAAGCTCAACTTTGAGCTGTTCCTTCACCCCCTTCCTCCCCACCAGTGAGCATGGTAGGATCCCATCTTATTTAGAAAAGGGTTAGCCAGGATTAAAGGGTGTTTCTGACGCTCTTATCTAGTGTTTGAGCACTTGATCACGGAGGCGTGCCCTAATCCGAACATCAATGCAGTTCCATCAACACGCTCTCCTGGAGCAACTCGCCAACAAAGGGCTGTTTGGGCTTGTTTAGATGGGGGCCAAACACACACACACACACACCAGCCTAGAAACACACAACATACACACACGTGCAGAGAAACACACAGATCCCTTTTAAGGAACACTGTTTCTGCTGTTGCTCGCTTTGATAGCTGATGCCAAATGTCTAATCTCATAAACGTCTGCTTGTTCTCCGGTGACGGACCCAGATTTAGGATCTGTGAAGCATTTACGTGTGTGTCTTCATCTGCAGCGCCGTGTGTCGCACAAGGCCTGTTTGGAAATCTAAGTGGGAGATTAAGTCAGGTTGGTTGATCACCAGTGGATTTGTTTACAGCTGGCTTTAGACAGAGATGATAAGCTGTTTATGTCAGATCTGTCATGAATAATTGCAAATGTCTGGGCCTTCTGATGTGTGTGACACCATATCCTATGCGATAGCATTGGTGTAGATAAGCAGTCAACAACTGTATATCATTTTTCAAAACTGTTATTTGGACCTATAAAATTAACAATCGGTAACAGTTAAATGGTTTAGCATTACCGCAGACAATGAATGTGTCTGTTAACAAATCTACAAATGTCTTAATTGAGAGGAACATTTGTTAATGTTGGATTTCTTTCTCAGAGTCCATGTGGCTACACCAGGGCAGAGATAGACAGGCTGGTCTAGTGTGGTCAAACAAACAAAACAAAAACAAAAAATGACCCTTTACTTCCCCTGTGGGCCTGCTGGCTATTTGACAGGACTGTATATCATACTATTAGATGAGCTATAATTGCAAGTGACTGCTCTGTGTTTCTCAGAAGTGGCTGTGTTCTGTGCGTGTGTAGCCTGTGCATGTTTGTGTGGTGGGGGTTCAGTGGTGTTTTTGTTCAAATAAAAGGGAGAAGTGTTGCGCTTGCTGCGGATTCTTTAGGAAATTGCTGTCGCACACGCGGGGGCTGGAGCCGAGGCCTGGCGACAGAGACAGAGTCTGGCTCCCAGAACCATTACTGCGCCTGCTGGAGCCACGGAGGCCAAGCTGTGTGAGAGTCAGTGTGTGTTTTGATAGTGCTGCAAGGTTTTGGAGCCCAAGCTTGAAGAAAAAAATATATATATGCGTATGACTGCATTGGTGTCTGTATCTAATTCAGCTTTCTTTGTTAAGTCTAATCAAAATCGTTGCTTCGACAAAGCTGTTGTTGAGTGAGAATGCCAGTTTATTCCAACAAAATGTTAGTTCTTTAAAGTTATAACTACACCAAGGTAAAACAATCTCACAGTTATATTTGATGACCTTCTCATATACCTTATGGAATGTCTGGGTCTATATTCTGATATTATATTGTATGTGTATGTTTAGATATCACTACAAAAAGGTCCAAAGTTGAGAAGTTACCTATAAATCAGCAGTCCAAACAGAAATTTGTAGTCGCCACTCCAGTGAACCCACAGACTAAACAATGATGACCCCAATGCTGACCTTAGAAGCACACACACACACACACACACACACCAAAATGATATATAGCATTTTCTAACCTCCTGGTCCAAGAGCAAAAACTGAACAATTTGATCAGTATTAGGCAAAGACATTTAAATAAAATTAAGAAAAATGTTTTTATAATCAATAAATCTGCCAGTTGTTTTGAAATTGTTGATCCTTTTTGACCTCAGGAACCTCAAATTATGACCTTAAACGAGCCAAGTCGTCATGTCTGTCCAGGCTTAACGTTTGCGTTTGTTGAATACAGCAGATTGCATTTCTTACTGGCTCGTGTTCTAAGAGCCTACCAAAGGATGGGTATGCCAAATTACCATAGGCTACGAATGCTGTGGATTTTGGCATAGTTCATGTTACATACTTGTTCCTGTACAAATAAACAGAAACAAGGAATGACTGGCATAAAAATCAAGCTACAACTCTGAACAAATCAGTGGGTACCAAAGATTACTTTCATAAAAAAAGCTGACCAAATGAAAAATACCCTCAGGAAAGTATTTCTCCTGTTAACAGTGAATTTGATATTTGACCATTTGCATATATTTTTTTTTATAAAAGTCCTATTAGAAATTTATTTTAATTAAAAAAAAAAACAAAAGCATGTGTTGTGAGGTCAAAGTGAACTTGACCTTTGACGACTCTAATCTGTTCATTCGTGAGTTCAGGCAACAGTTTGTGCCTAAATTGAAAAATATTCTCTCTCAAGATATCTAGTTCATGCGAACAAGACAGCTGTTACTTGCTCAGAGGAATAAAAAGCCCTCATCTTCCCTGAACCCCACGACTGTCCTCAAATTGTTTGAAGGCTGCTCTACAGTTCAAAATGTACGTTTTGCAAGGCAAGTAAAAGCAGAAAATCGATACATCTCAGCAGCCAGAGCCTGCAGATGTTTGCAACATTTTTGAAATGAACAATTAACAGTTTTAGCCAATGAGATCTCAGTAACAGTAGTATAAAATTTAGATGGGAATGTCGTTGTGACTAGTTAAAAATCGTTGGTTGTCAGGTGATTGTATTTATTTATTTTTGTATTCAGTGTATACTGACAGCAAGAGGGTTGAGTGTGTCGCATGCTCAACTACTGGGTCACCATTGTTGATTGCGAGGCGATTGCACAGGTTGCCTGCTGGGAAGCAACATGTCTCCAAACAATCGTGACTGCAATCATTCTCAGACAGGCTGACAAAGTTTTGCACATTGCAAACCGTCATCTAATCTATAGACGGGCAGATTTCCAAATCATTGCAAGCAATTAGAGTCAGTCTGCACTCGTGAGCGCAGCACACCTACAATGTGCCTCTCAGCAATGGGGGAGTCACTTCAACTGGTTGTATTCTGATTATATTGCTATGTATAAGCAAGGTTGCTAAGTGCCTTCTTTAAGTAGCCTTTAGGAATTTTCCAGGCTTCTTGAAGGACCTTCCAGTCTTTGTATGTTGGCTTTGTATGTTTTGTTTTGTTGTCCTTCAAGATGATTCCACTGCTTCAGTAATGTAAAGGTCTGTATTCTGAGGAGGTCAATCCATGACTGTGTTCCATTTGTTCATCTATGCAGGTATGCTTTTACTTTATTGGCAGTGTGTTTGGGATCAAGCTGAAAAATGAAGCCGCGGTCAATTAGAGGCTTTCCAGATAGTATTACATGGTGGATCAAAATCTGATGGTGCTATTCTGCTTTCATAATTTTGCTAAGAACCCCAACACTGCTGGCTGAAATGCAGCACCAAATCATGGCAGTCGTGTCACTGTTGTACCCCTGATCTGCTGATGACAGTTTAAAACAGAGTTTCAAATTTAGACAATTCCATAAGACCTTCAAAAAGACAGAAAAACTACTGCTCAACATATAATTATTATTATTATGTTGAGCCTATTATATTATCATCATCATCATCATATACATTATTCATTCACTCATCTGCCTTCAGGTCACCAGTTTGTCGCAGGGCTAACACAGAGAGACAGACAATCATTGGACTGCCAGGTAGAGAAGTGCGATTTGTCACTCCATTGTTCCTCCGAGTGCATTGTTGCCATGTTTTACACCACTGCATCTGATGCTTTGCTTTACGCTTGGTGACATAAGGCTTGGAGGTAGCTGCTCGGCCATGGAAACCAATTCAGTGACGATCTCTATGAACTGTACTTGAGCTAATCTTAAGACCACGGGAAGTTTGGAGGCCTGTAGTGATCGACTCTGCAGAAAGCTGGAGACCAGTGCGCACTATGCGCCTCACCATCCACTGATCCCGCTCTGGGATTTTACGGGGTCTACCACTTCGTAGATGAGTTGCTGTCGTACCCAACCACTTCCACTTTAGTAGTGAGCAAATTTCACAATTTGACTTGTTGCAAAGGTGGCATCCTATCACACGCTGGAATTCACTGAGCTCCAGAGAACAACCTTTTCTTTCATAAATTTTTGTAGAAGCAGTCTGATGTCTACGTGTTTGATTTTATACACCTGTGGTCATGGAAGTGATTGGAACACCTCCATCAGATCCCAATAAAAGTGTACATGGTGTTACTATTTTTCTCTTTAATACAAGTGAGAGTATATATAATATTAAACATATAATTCTTAATTAATACATTTTAGAAAATAAGAGTGGCCTACTTTAAACCATCTTCCATACAGTCTACGAAAACCAGCTATGGAGTTTGAGAGCACTGAGCCAGAATGTGAAGGCCTGTCTCCCTCTGCTGGAAGAGAGATGTAGTGTTATGGTGGGAAGCACTGCAGCACTGTGACCACAATAGGAACCCCAGTCCCAGTGACTCCTATTTGCCCCTAAACCTCAAAAACTGTTAGGTCGACCTCCGACCTTATACCACACACTGGAGCAACCTCATTTGTCACCTGGATATAGTGTTGTGATAAGGGGGTGGAGGGAAGAACAGGATGGTTGGAGGGGGTGTATGAGTTGTTTGGGGGTCATTAATGTGCAGGGCAGTGCCAATGTTGATTTTTTTTTTTTTTTTTCTTAAGGGGGACGTGGCTTTGGGGTATAAACAGTTTTGAAGGAAAAGAAGGCTTTTATGTGTGTGTGTGTGTGTGTGTGTGTGTACAAAAGTTACAGACAGAGAGACGCTGTCTGGTTTGATTCTGATTGGCCGGGGATGCAGAGGGGTCATGGAGTCAGGCCTGATGAATGTTTTGTGATACTCAGAGGGGGGTCTGTATGAGAGGGGGAGCGTAGTGTGGTTTGAATTAGCGACAAACTGAACCCCTTTAAACATACTCTGTAATTACTAGTATAACTTAAATCAGTAGAGAAGGTTTATAAAAAGAGTTGGAGATAAGGAAAGCAAATGTTTTCATTTTTATTCCCATTTATTTTTGACAGCTGTTAAGTTTTTTTTCAAAATAGTATAGCCAGTTCCATATGCATACAAATCTTTGATATTTTTGACGCAGACAACCATGCAATAAGTTGCCAAAAAGTTTGGTAGAATCGGAAAGTTTAAGTAAACGCCACAGAGAGCCCGACTATGAACCTGTGCTTTAAAGAAGAAGAATTGAAGAATTTTGAGGCACAACTCTGTGTAAAATAGAGTGTTGATTTTTTTTGTACTTGTGATTAGGTTACTACTTTAAAAAGTATAAATTAGTATAAAAATCTTTTTTTTGGGGGGGGGGTCAAACACCTTTTCACCATCTCAGTTTTAGCTCAATGGCACTGAAATCAAAAGAAAGACCATTGAAATCATTTTAAAAGATGAACTGTTGTAATGGGGAACATTATCACATTTTGAACACAGCACATACAGTTCCATTTAAATTAAGTTATAGGTTGTAATAATGATGTGTACTCTTTGCACTTATTTGAATGACCTGGAGGCAGAATAGAGCATATTTAAACTACACACTCATACTGTGCCAGAGCATGATTATCCTCCCTCCCCACTCCCCCTCTGACCTGCACTCACACTGCACGTAATGAGCCAGGTCCAAGCATGTAGCCATTTGTCTCAGGGCCTCAGTTTCTCTTGTGCATGTTCACTATATTTCACATGCATACACTGTCCTGAAAAGCGCTCTTGCACAGTTCCACAGAGGCAGCTGTCATTGAGAAGGTGTTGAAATGTTATGTTGGAGTGCAGATAGCAATCAAACTGTATGCATCCCATACCCAAGTCTAACTGGACCATGGTTTGCTTACTTGGGCGCCTCACACTAGTCAAATGAACTGGAGTTCGGGGGTTCAACATGCTCGGGCAGTGTACTGATCACCCTGCGTCTGCTGTGCCAAAGAGTACACCCTACGGGTGATTGGGATCCTACTCTTAAATGTTCAACCACATACAATCTCGCACACACTGGAAGTTGCTTCAGCTCCTCAATGTCAGCAAATCTCTACCCACTGATACATTTTTTTGACAGCCACCCACCATGAAAGAGCAATCACATTATGAACATGTCAACATTTTAATCGTAAGGAGCTTGTACTTGATTCTACACAGGACTGTGTCATTAACAATTAGCACAAAGGTCTTCAGAGAGAACATGTTCCTAACACTGGTAAAGAGAGTTTTAACCAGGTGGCGTAAGGATGCGTAACCCTTCAGGTTCCTCAGCTTTATCTTTACTCTGACTGATCGTGAGTAGCTATAAAAATGTATACAAAAATGTATAAAAATGGAAAGTTTCCAGTGCCAGTTAAACACAGGTATATCAAGAATCTTTTTTGGCAGTTTGAATAGTATTTTACTTTACTGGTTATTTCACTTCACTTTACAACTGTCAAAGTGGAAAAACGCCAACAAACATCAAGTGTCCGTAACAAATATCTACCCTACTGCCACAACAACAAGCATGCCTTTCAGGTTTAAACACCAGTCACAACCAAACACTATGAAAGTCTTTCCTGACCGGTCATGTCAATCAAGGCTCACTTTGATATCTAGTTAATGAAAGATTATGGGCAGACACGTGTCATGAAAGGAAATTAATTTAAATAATGACTTGTTGACTCACTTTAAAAAATAAATAATGGTTTCTAGTTCATGACAGAAGTTGATGTTTGGGAAACAACGGGTGCCTGTGGGAGGTAAAGATTGCTTTAAATGGGCACCCCTGCATAAAACGACTTGTTTTATGCAGGTAGATAATCTTATAAATTATAATAAGTAATCCATAGATGAAAATACATAACATAAAATCCCATAAAACAACCAGAAATATATTTATAAAACTCAAAACAAACAAAAATTTGAAAGCAGTAGGCCAAATAGGATATTTAAGCTCTCTATCTGCCAGATAAGATGTGGTTGAATTTCCTAATCGGCATGTCTCTACAATGACATTAAGTGAAAAAGTTAGTTAAATTTCAGATTAAAAAGTTGTTCCTCAAGTTTTTTACAACTTATCAGTAGAGTTTGTGTCCCTAATATAGTACTTTGTCTTGGATCACCTCTCATTTCTTTATATTTTGCTTGGAAAAAGAGAAAAGGACTCAGTCATTCATTGAAATATACGCAAATATAAAGTGAAATACAACAAATAAGGCAAAAACATTTGAATCAATGTTTTTTCTATCTAATTTGGTATACCTCAGCCTTTTCTCCCCATTTCCCATTCTTAAAAATGGCTTCTCGACAGCCACCCATCTACTAACACAATTTCTGATGAGTCTTCAGTGAACAGTAGGTGGATGAACTAAAGTGCCAGATGGATCTCTCAGCTCTCGTATCAGGTCTTTGCTGAGTTTTTTTCCCCCTGCTTCTTAAGTTTCACACACTGTTCATCTGCTGTAGATAGCTTTTTCAGTCCAGTTTTTTCAAAATGTTAAATATACTATGCCAAAATGTAAGCAAAAACCTATGTGGGAATCACTTTGACAGGCATAAAAATAGTATTTTGCACAAGCAGACTCTGCTGTCTTTGGCAATGTTTGTAGATTCAACTAAAGAAATGAGAACAACTAATGCAACAGGATGCTAGTAAGAAGCAAGTGGCAAAGTGTTAAGTAGGTTGACAAACAGAAAGAAACATTCCTCTAAAATAGTCAATGTCCAAAGAAAAACTTCGAAAGACCTTCAGAATTACTACTGGAGGATTATTGCTCACGATTGCTAGAATACTGAATAATAGGAATAGGATACTGGGAGCCAGTGTAGTTCTACTAAGACTAGACTCATGTATTCCCTATTATTGGGTTTCATTAATAACCTTGCAGCAGAATTCTGGATCAGCTGCAGCCTACTGAAAGTCATTTTAAGGAGTCTAGCAAAAAGAGCATTGCTGTAATTCGGTCTACAAGAGAAGAATGCATAAATGCTTGAATGAGTTTTTCATTGTCACGGCAAGTTAGGAAGAACGTGACAGGTCAAAATAGCCTGAACGCACTCCAACTCAAGCCAGGTCACAAAGCAAAGGCCAGTGCAATACTTATTCGAGGTCTTTCCGAACTAAACATTCATGACGACCAGTTCCTACAGGTTCACAAATAAATAAAGGAAACTGACCAATCTTATCTCTAGCATGCCAACACTAAGTTCATGGATATAAGACAGAGAAACATTGTGGATATAGCACACTAACTTACAGCATAGTTTAGGCTAGGGTATCGTTTAAAATAAAATAACACAAGAGGATAACGACATGAACACATATCATGCAAGTCATTATCACAGAACTATTGAACAACAAAGATTAGTGCTGCCCAATAAATCATCATTATCACAGTGATAGAACTAGCTTGATAAAAGCACTGCAAACCACTGTGTGAAAGGCAATGAATAAGAAAGGTGAGTGACTTATCATATATTTCACCTTGTCTAATAAAATCGTGTTTGAAATACACACACTGGCCTCTTTGTTATGTGCACCTGTTCAACTATTTGTCAATGCAAATATTTCATCAGAAAACCACGCTGCAGCAACACGATGCATTTAGGCATATAGACATGATCGAGATGACCTGCTGAAGTTCAAGCTGAAGAATGGTTGCTGTTTGCAGATGGGCTGATCTATTTCAGTAACAGCTCATGTAATCAGACTTTCCAGCAGCAGTAGACCACACTGGGTGGTACTCCAGTCAGCTAAGAACAATCAACTGAGGCTGCCAATTGCACAGGCTAACCAAAATTATTCAACAGAAGATCGGAAAAATCTTGCTTGGTCTGTTGATTCTCAATTTCTGCTGCAACATTGAGATTTTCAGAATTTGACCTGAACCAGATGAAGCATCATCCATCCTACCATGAATCAATAGTTCAGGCTGGTGCTGGTGTAATAGGGTGAAGGTTGGTTTTTTTGTACACTTTGGGCACCTTAGTACCAGCTGAGCATCATTTACACATCACAGCCCTCCTGAATAATCCATATCCATCCCTTTATGACCACAGCACACCAATGACGCTATGCATCTGATGGCTGCTTCCAGCAGGGTACCTCACCCTATCAAATCTCAAACTAGTTTCATGAGTGAGGACAGCATACTAAATTGGCCTCCACAGTTACCAGCTGTCAATCCAATAAAACGCTGTTGTGGTGGAACAAGAGATACACATCATAAGTGTGCAGCCAACAAATGGTTTTACGGTCCCACCACAGCATTTCAGTCGGACTGAGATGTGCAGCATTTGTATGATGCTTCAGAGTCCCTGCTTGCACATTGCACATCTTAGCAATAACGGATGTAAGAGATGCTGTGTCCCTGCTCAGGCTCCTCAAAAGCTGCCAAGTCTTCCCCTGAACTTTGTCCTTCCTACTCTAATGTCTGGCCCTCCTCTACCTCACCCCCCGACAGTCTGAATTCCAAGTGTGGAAATAGGTTGAGCTAACTAACTCCTGTTGTCCACTGCAAATAACACTGAATAAACGTTTCTGTTTTGAAGAGGGTAAATTTACTGTACATTTCTAAAAAATAAAAAAATAATAAAAACAATTGAAGAATTTCATAGTGAAGAAACAATTTGACTTTAAGCAAATGAAACACAATATCTGCAAAAAGCTATATATTAATGTTAATCTAGATACCTAGCTTAGAACAGCTCACCGGTGCTAGGTAAATGTTTGCTAACACTGACAATAGTCTCTCCACATTACAGTGAAAAAACGTACCGAGTATTTTTGTGGTCGTGTTGTCGTCTGGCAGAAGTTGTCGGAACTCCTTCAAGTGTTTTCAACGGATCTTTGAACATGATGGTAGCGGGTCAGGGGTCACAGAGCCCGGCGTTCCTGACTGACACTTCGCATAAGAGCCGAGCATTGCAGGAAGCTTTTATTTTGATACTTCCACTGACCGGAAGTTTGAATTTGCAGTTAGCAAAATATTTGGCTCCCCCACGTTACACGATTAGCATTTATTATGCTAAACATTATTATACGTCGATTTCTAGTTAGTTTGTTTGTTTTTTTAACTTTTGTCATTTAGATGTAAAGTTCACAAATATTTATGTACATTTGTTAACAAGTTACTGTTTGGATGTAAATGTTGCAAAATGGAGTTAAAATGTTCATGTTTCAATTCACAATGGGCACCCCATAAAGTAAAGGACATACAGTATTGTACAGAAGCAGGTATTATTATATTTATAAAAAACCAGACACTGTTTAAAGTGGTCTTGAGCAACAGTTCTTGAGGCTTTCTGAAGATTTTTCCATTTTTCTTTGAACATTGGCTGCTTTTTCAATCGTTCTCAGTCCAGTCCTTGTGTATGACTATTTTCTGAGGAACTTTTTGTTTGCTCACTAATCACTGAGCAATGAATCACTCAAGGATAAAAAAAACAAAAAAAAACATTTCCAAACCTAAGGGATAAATCAGTGTTATGTTGTGTAACAGGCAACTTAGCGAAAAATCTACTTTAAGTGGTATTTTTAAGCAGTTTGTTCCCTTTTGTTTAGTTGAATCTTCCAAAGATAAACAGTCTCACAGGCATAAAATAGTATCTTTGCACCAACAAAAGAAATATGCATCTGGCCTTTGAATTGATCCATGTACTGTTAACTGAGGTCTCACAGAAATGCTCTTAGTGGCAGGGTGCCTGTGAAGAGACCATCCTTAACGAAGAGAAAAAGCAGATTTTTCACACTGAACTGAAAATCCAGGTCTGATGAAGTGATGATTTTTATTTTTTTTGAGTGCTATGTACAAAGAAAGTCAGGTGAGAGATACAACAGTGAATTTTGTACAGCCATCTGTAAAGCACAGTAGAGGCTCTGTCACGGTTTGGGATTGCATTTAATGAAATTGTGAAGACTGAAAAGTATGATCAAAATTTTATTCACCATGCAATACCATCTGGAAGTCATATAATCTACGACAGCTTCATTTTCCAGATGGCAATGATCCCAAACACTCTACCAATGACATAAAAACATACCTGGATACAAAAACACACAACAGCGTGCCATCAATTATGGACTGGCCTCCCCAGAGCCTGAACCCCGCAATACTGAAGCAGCGTGAGATCATATTGGCAGAGAATGCAACTAAAGGCAGCCCACATCCAAAGAAATGCTTTTAATGTCTTTTAGGAAGCAGGAGCATTATTCCTGATGACTACTTAAAGAAATTCCAGAATGCTTTCCAAGGAGAGTTCAGGCTGTGTTGAAGAATAAAGGCGGTCATACCAAACTTTCAAGCTTCTTAAAATTCTCTGTTTTTGCCTTTTATGCTGTATGTCTTTGCATGTTTCAACAAATGTCTACACCTATTACTTTACAGCACTTTTCTCCTTGCAAAGTACTGAATGACAATCCTGTATAAAAGTGAACCTAACGTTTTTTTTAAACTGATCAAGCGGGGACTTCTTCTATTGATACGGCTACAGTTAATATAATAGGTGGATACAATGTTGCTACAATATTTAACAGAAGTATAAAAATATAAAATAATAAACCAACATGATTTATGGAAAATAAAAACTTAAAAACTGATCTGACATAGTTTTTATATTTAATGATACAATGATTGCCAGGAGGAGGGTGACACTCCAAACCAGACTCTTGGAAGGTAAAACCATAAATATGGGGACCTTTTATAGACTCTTGCTGCTGACCTTCTTCTCCTGCAAATGGACGTCAGAAGGAAACGGTCGCAATTGCAACAAGAGCCACCGAGAAGAATGCTAAGAAGATGAAGATGAAGAGATGAGCTTCCCACTCCTGCTTGGTGTCTGTGTGTGGACCTATACCACTACAGTCTTCGGGATGGTTGTAGCTCAGGAGGTAATTGTGGTGGCTCCACAACAGCTGAGTCTGTTACCATGTGGCTTCGCAGCTTAGACTTAGACTTCTCAGTCGCAGGTGACTGTGGTGGCTCCTGAGGCTGCGGAGTCCTTGTGCTTCCTCGTGATGATAGACTCTGCTTTCCAATGCTGTGTCTCCTGTTACCGTATTCTCTCCTAATATCAAATGTAAATTACTGAAGGAGTCTCTCAAGTTACTACTAAAAGTTTTTTTTTTCTTATGTGTGAGGCTAAAGGTTTCTTGTATGCTTGTTTACAGACCTGAGTGTTGCAGTTGCATTACATATTGTTGATGACAACTGTGTAATGTGATTTATGTACTAGGTGGGTGTTGTTACATAAAAGTTGTACTTGATGTTGTACAAAAACTTAGTCTATGTAGCTAGCTCTTACAAACGGATTTGAATGGAAACAAGGCTTATGTTGCTTCTTTGTGGACCACTATTTACAGCCTGATAACCATTTAGAAGTATTGTCACAAGTGAAAATTATGGTCTTAGATCTCAAAATGCTGATATGAGGTTTTTGTACAAACAGCAATAATATGTTGCATTACAATATAAAAAAGAATGGTGACGCATGTGTTTTATATGAGCAAAATAAAAGACATTGGTTTATTGTTGCTAGTCAAAGAGAATAAAAATAATGTCTCTTATTTGTCAGGTACTGTATGAAATTTTACTGCCAGTATACGGTCACACAATTGGTTTGAACTAGGAAATATAAAGGAAGACAAGAAACATCGTGATGTAAGAACCTATGGTAAATTAGTCTTTTGTTAATGAATCCTAAACTGGAGATTTGAATGTTGCAGGTGCATTAAACACTGTAGATGGAAATAAAGAGGAAACCAGATTATGAGCAAGTTCAGTGTCCCTTTGCCCTCCTTTCTGCACTGCAAACACAAGAGGACGCATCCATATGAACCCAGGGAAGGACCAAGACGGTCGCATGTAATTATGATCACAATTGGTTTTCCTTGTTTTTTGTGGCAAAGTAACTTTTTTATAACAGTTTATGGAGTTTGCATATTCCACTTGTTCCTACTGGAGAATTGCAGAGCTAAATACAAAATATTTTTGCTTGAAATAAGTGGAAAAAATAGAACAAGTGAAAATTCTCCAGTTTCACTGTCTGCACTGTCTAAAAACAAGTTCCTGTATCTTACTGAAATGTTACTCTGTAGCTGACTGTGTCTTATTTAAGTGTGATGAGATTATTTTGACTAGAAATAAGACAAATATACTTGGTAAGATATTGAGTTTTTGCAGTGAGGGAGAGGACGTGGAGGTGGTCAACACGTACAAGTACCTCGGGCTGTGGGTGGACAACAAACTGGGCTGGTCATACAATACGCTGGACCTGTATAAAAAAAGGCCAAAGCAAACTATATTTCTGCTGTATGTGTGCTGGGGGAGCAGCACATCAAAGAAGGACTCATCCGGGCTGGAAAAACTAATCAGGAAGGCTGTGTGGTCAGCATGAAGCTGGACACTCTGGTGACAGAGGCAGAGAAGAGGACACTAAAGAAACTGCTGGACATTGTGGACAATGCTGGGTATCCTCTGCATATGGTCATAAACAACCAGAGGAGTCTGCTCAGCGACAGGTTGCTTCTCCTCAAGTCTAGGACCAACAGACTTTAAAACTCCTTTGTCCCACACGCCATCAAACTGTTTAACTCCTCGCTGGAGGAGAGCGGGAGGGGAAACAGGAGGACGAAGGAGGGTGGGGACAACTAAGCTGTAGTGTTCGACACTGTGTAATAGACTGTGCAAAAATAACTGGGCAATAGACTGACAATAGCTGAAATGTGCAATAAAGAGAGTGCAATAGACTTCTCACTGTCTACATCTCACCAATGACCATATTTGATCCTATTGCTTTTTATTCCTATCTATATATTCTCTATTTATATATGTGTATATATGCTATATTTATGTTTATGTTTATATTCTCTCATTCCCCTTTATTTTATATTGTAACTCTGTAATATGCAACTTCTGTCAGTGTTCTGCTACTGGAAACTGAATTTCCTGGAGGAACTTACCCAAGAGATTAATAAAGTGCTATCTAATCTAATCTAATTTTATATGAAATTATTATTGATATCAATTATAGACCATTTTTAGTTTTACAATACAGAATCCCCTTCAGCTTGCCTGATGCCGACTTCGACAGAGAGAAGAAATTTTACACCGCTCACTATAGTTTCACACAGCTGCCATTGGTTTGCCACTTCCAGCTCTTTCTACAAGGTTGTCTTCTGAATTTATTACACACCTGCAGCATCAAACAGCAGCAGAAGCAACAGCCGCACAGTAGATCTCTATCATAGCGCTCTATCAAAGCACATTTCAGTGCTCGGATAGAGTAGAAAAGCCCTGTAGAAGAACCAGTCCATTTACCACGCAGACACAGTATAAGTTGAGGTATTAAAACTGTCTGATATGTTGACTAAATTTGACATATTTATAAATAAAACCAATGTAACTCCTGCATTTATGTTCACCAGTTGATTTTGCTTAAATTTTAAAATGTCAACCACCCCAAAAGGATATAAGACACCTCCGCCATTGTAAAGTCCATTAGCTTGGTCAGTTTTTCCTCAGTAGGTTGTCTATTGTGAACAGCAGTGAAGAATCATCATAATGACCTAATTTTTTCCCACCATCCTCCTCAATTAACAGTAATAGACTATATACACGTATCATATTCTCTTACTGTAGGTGTCACAGTATATGAGTGACATTTCACATTGGGAGGTCCCAGTTGATAAACTAGCACCTTACAAACTACAAGACTATACACCCCTATTCATTAAATATGACTAGTTTTATTAATGCAGCCAGCTGAATGCAGCCATTCAAAAGTATGTTAATTATTGTAAGATGATATTATAATACATTTCCCAGAGCTGAGAAACAGAAAGCTGAGACTAAAATCATAATGTTTACTCCACTGAAATAAATGGTATGACGACTGTGTGTGAGTGTGTGTGAACTCATTTACTGTTTATATACACTAGAGAGCTGTTGATGAATGACCCCTTACCACCCTAAGGGGAAATTTCTGTTGCATAAAGTACATACGGAATATAAAGCAAATATTAGGACAGCACAAGCACGCAAAAACAACATAACTTCTGACAGAAACCAGGCATAGTATAAAACACTATACCCCCTTGTTTGTACTTTTAAGGGGATCAAAGACGATTCTTAAGTACAACTGCAACATGGGGACATAGTCTTGGATAACTCAATAACATTTTACATTCTATTATAGGAAAATCTTGACTTTTTAAAAAATACAGTAAATAATATTTCATTACATCAACTGACAAGTTGACAAATATGCATATTAATCTTTTTGCATCCTTTTAAATGTTATTAGCTGCATAGCTAGGGATGTCAAACTTATTTTACATTGCGGCCACATATTTACAGAAATATAATCAATTATATATGAATAATGAAATGCTGCTGTAATAAATTAAAGAAATCTGTCAGCATGACTCTTTGGGGTTAAATTGTAAGAAGTCAATGTTTGAAACTACAGAAATCTACCATTTAATTACTTTGGTGTAGCATTGGTGCCAGTGGGGGACGTCTTTGTCAGCAGGAAAAGTTGCAAAAGTTTTGAAAATACAGTTAAAAGTTACAAATTTATATCCTCCTTACATACATTTTCCAAAGCCATCCAATGGGCCAGATTGGAGACTTCTCTGGGCTGATTCTGCCCCCCGGGGCTTATGTTTGACTACCTTGCTGTGGATGACGACTACAGTCTGAAGTTACACGTTCAAACCACAACGTGTCAGTGTTGAACACATGGACTGTTTACCATATATTCAGTGCATGCAACCATTCATACATTCTTTGTTTTTTACATATGTCAGTATGCTTGCTGCCCATGTCACAGTTTTACTACGTACAATAAAACTTGCTTCTGCGGTGACAAGGGCTGCATCCATTTGGTTGACATTTCACTGTCATAATCATGCTGATTTTTTAAGTATTTGGAAGCTTTTCTG
Source organism: Pelvicachromis taeniatus (assembly GCA_015108175.1). Taxonomy (NCBI): domain Eukaryota; kingdom Metazoa; phylum Chordata; class Actinopteri; order Cichliformes; family Cichlidae; genus Pelvicachromis; species Pelvicachromis taeniatus. Next base: position 43,184 of record VURO01011040.1, read on the forward strand.
TATCCCAGCGTTAAACCTATTCCTACTTATCTTTTCGCTTCCTCCCTGGTTTACCTGAGGAAGTGTCTTGGTACATCTCAGAGGAAAGGATGTGCTCTTTTCTTTATATGATTGGGATAAGTTCACTTCAAAACGTTCGGTGGTGGCATTAGCTCATAATTTCCAATAATATTTTATGAGTAAAAGACCTTTTGCTGAAGAAGAAGAAGAAAAATTGACCCTGACAAAGACACCACTGTATTCCATAATACTAGTATATCGCTATTATTCTCCAGGTATTTCTGTGCTTCTTTTATTTTATTTAAGAGACATGTGCAACCTACTGTAAAAGTATCTTACAGTAGGTTGTAACATACAACCTACATACAACAGAGTTACCCTCTGTAAACATAAACACATACATGAATAAATAAATATTAAAAAAATATATGTCTCAACGTATCCTTGGAAACATGAACAACTGCATGAACTACGATTATGAAAATTGAAAGGGAATGTCTCGGCTTTACTTCAAAGTCTGACATTGTCCCCTGTGAACTCTCAGAATGACATTATTATTATTATTTTATTTTATTTATTTATTTATTTTTATTATTGGTCAAAAATAGTCCAAATGTGTAAGCTGTAGAAAATACCAGCTGATGGCGCTACTTGACCGCAGTAAGAAACAAGAGTTGTTGGGGGGGGGTTCTCCCCCCCCTTTTTTTTTTTTTGCCTAGGCTTGAACCTGAAAACAATGCTGGCAACTGTTTGGGGGCAGGAACACAAATCTGGCAGCACTCAGAGCAAACAAACCAGGCTAATCATCTAACTTACACACACCTTAGCAAATCAATAGGTGTTAAAGACCTCAATCCGCAGAGTAGTCCACGGCACAAAGGCAATAGGAGATTACCGGATAGTCTCTCGCTGATATGGTGCTAAAAAGTTAACAAGATTAGCCAGCAATCGCCTTTAATCTTTCTCTTTTTTTTATTCATCAGACATTGTGTTAGTTTCTGAAGTCTGAACTTTGCCTCTTTTTTTCCATTAAAATTCAATATTTGCTGGTTTTTGTGAGCAACTCGGTGTTGTTATTATTATTGTTATTATATTGCTTAATAACGAGATCTATAAGTTTAGATCTTATAAGTAAAAAATAAATAAGTAATATAGGCTAATTTAATACGTTGAAGGGTGTTAACACTGGAATGTAGTTGTTGTTGTTTTTTTCTTTCTGTGAACTATCTGCAGTCCCCAGTGAAGGATTTCATATGCGCACTAAGGTGACATCTCGGGGTTTAAAATGAACGATTCTGGAGAAGTAAAGACGAGAGTGTGCGTTCACAAGAGACCCTTTGGCTTGCAGCCGTCGTGGGCCCTCCACTAAAACGTACACCTTACGTCACCGCTTCCGCCCCCCCTCCCTGCTATCCCTCCCCCTCTCTCTCCCTCCTCCCTCCCCCGGCGTCGTTGGAGCTTCTCGGCTGCCTGCAATCCAACATGGAGTAGAGAGAGATGGGGCTCTAGCGGGGCCACCCCTCGGTAACAGCAGCGACGACGCGCTTTTTAAGCACAACTGGAACCGGAGTCGTCGGCGAAAACATGCGCCTTAGGACTTAAAAACGGAGTGTGTGCCCGTGTGTGTGTGAGTGTGTGTGTGTGAGAGAGCGAGTGCGTGCGAGTGTGTGTGTTTGGGGAGGGAGGGGGGGGTAATAGAAGACCGGAGCTGGATTAAGCCACAAAATTGTCCGTTCATGCTAGGTGATGGTGTGTTAAAGTTACTGTAAAGCGGGCATTCGCGATCCAGAAGAAAGAGGGTGGCTCCGGGGTAAAAGAGGAAAAATTTAGGGATAAAGAAGACGGAGGCGCAGCCAGTCGAAGGCAAGCAAAGAGCCGACACTCGCACAAAGGCGCAGGGGGGATTTATGCGGAATTGGAGACAGAATCGGAGGAGCCACGGTGAAAGAATGACAAGCGCAAAGTATGCAACCGCCGTGGTACACTACCTGAGGTGAAACGAGAAAATGATAGAAGAAACACACCCAAACGAGTAAGTAGTGGGACTGAAAAAGATTTCTCTATATGTCTACCTCTCTCTCTTTTCTGTCTTTCCCCCCCTTTCTTCCCTCTGACTACAAGTTAGAGGTGATTGGAGCAACTTGATGGAATGTGCATTCTGTGCAGATCAGTTCATGGTGTATGTCTTTTTATTATTAACATTATTGTTATTCCGCCTACTTATTTGGATTTGCTGTTTGATGCTGCTGTGAAGAAATGCATTGACGGTGCTGTCGAAGAGGGTTTTTTTTTTTTTTTTTAGGGCCCCCACCTCGGTGTAGACTCCAGGCTTGGGAAGGCAAGAGAGAAAGGAGAGGGGAGTGGGAGGAGGAGGGGAATAAGCGTGGGTGGATCGGAAACATTTTCTGAAAGGATCTGAAGCGAGAGAGCAGGCCCCTGTTGCAGCAACTTAGAAACTCCAGCACGCCCAGAAGTTACACCTTTTATAAATACACGCGCGACGGCGAGCTCGCAAACCTTTTGTTTGTGCGTAGCTCGGGAGAGAGAAAAAAACAACCACCGAGCGGCATTTTTCGCTTCGTTTTTTTAGTCACATCTGTGTGTTTGTCTCTAACCGAAGGGGAAGTCTCACAGGATGTGAGATATCCGATATGCCTCATCCGCCATCTCTTTCTCAATCGCCCTCATTTGCATAGCCTACCACGCTCCATTCATAAAAAATAGCAATCGTAAACGTCGACTCAGCCTTAAAAAAAAAAAAAAAAACGAAAGAAAGAAAGAAGGGAGACTGGTCCGTTTGTCCTAAACTGGAAACTCGTGAAGTCGTGTGTGACCGTTTCTGTTTGACATGCACACGCGGGGATTGTGCTTTTTCTTCTGCGAACTGTGGCTTATATAGAGCTGTTCGGTGCCTAGGCCCACGGATACGGTCGTGTGCGGCACCGATGGGCCTGTACTGTTCACGCTTAGAACTTGCTTAACAGCAGATTAATATGTATTGGGCTACCTTTACATTGTGTAGGCTGCAGAGCTCCAGTTAAAACAAACAAACATAGATTATATAGTCTGCTCTCTCTTTTTTTTTCTGTCAAGGCTCAAAAACCCCATATGTACAGACGTTTGAGCAGGCGTGCCAAACCATTTAATTTACTGGCTCCTGTTTGCATTTTTACAGCTATGTTAGCCTAGCCGTGTCGTCAGCGTCTGTCTCTGTCAGTCTACACGGGGCTGTGCTCGATGGGAATGCCTGCCTTGCAGATCTGTTGGCGGGGGTGGAAGGGCGAAGGGCACCGGAGGGGATGTTTGCCCTGCGGTGGCGTGACGCCGGCTCATTCATAAAAGCCCTCTAACCTTCAGCGCGTCCCCATTCATGCCTGCCGGCCGTACTCTGCTCCACGTAGCCAGCGTCTGTGTGTCTGTTCCCGGTCCCAGGGTTTGAAAGAGGCAGGGACTGCGACCAAGCCTTTGTCTCTGCTTGTCATATGCTGTCAGACACACATTTGGGTGGTGGTGGTGGTGGTGAGGGGGTGTTAGATGCAACCAAGAAATCAAACCACGCGTCGCTGTCTTGCCTGCCTTGTGAAACTCTGCGTTTCCTGTATTAACATCTGTGCTAACTGTATCTTTATGGCTTTGTTCTGAGTCATGTGTTTCTGATAAACAGCGTTCTCATGGTGTGATGGGAGAAGCACTCAAAAGATCCCTGGCTGATTGACTTTCAATTGGCACAAGAGGCCTTTTTATGTTCCTACGATTCGTTATTTTACACTAAAATGGCCAAAAAGGTCACTTAAAGTACTTGCAGTCATTATAACAGGCCTATAGAAGCTTCTAAATGTAATAATAGTCTTTTTTTTTTTAGTGGCAAAGACTTTATAAAAGTGAAAATAGACGTCACCACATGGCAAAAAAAAAAAATTTGCTCAAGATCTGTTAGGGGAACATTCAAAGAGCAACGCTATTGCACAATTAACATCAGGTGGTTTTAATGTATGAACTTTTGGCTGCCAGACTTCAATTTATCTTTTGGTTTTATTTCCTTTTTTTTGTCTTTTGGACTGAGTTAGACTGTCTGGAAACGTCGCACAGATGCAGATTTGCCATCACAGTCCATATGTCTGTATCCAAATAGGAATATAGTCAAATAAAATCACCAGTAACAGGCCAAGGTTGTTGTTTTTTTTTTAAATCCACATCTTTCTCTAATTGATTTTTGATTTTTTTTTTTTTGCAGCAATAACTTTTTCTTTTTTTGCATTGTACACCAAAATCTTCTTTTTTTTTGTATTGTATTTTAATGTGAACCACTCAGCTATGTGGCCTCGTAAACGTTTTTATTGTCCAGTTACTGGAAGGAAGTGATCGGCTGTTGTTATCTGCAACTTTGCGTGTTGTAGTTTTCTTATCAGAAATTGCACCTTTTGTGGGGATTACAGGTGTGTCAGGAAATAAGACACACCTTTTTTTTTAATGTCATGTCGTGCAGCAGTGTAGCTTTTTTTTTCCGCTGCCTCTCTTATGGCTTCACTTTTATTGTGTGTCTTTAGCTTTGTTGATCCATGCCATGGAGATGGTCACATGCCCATGTGTCAGCCTACTATCAGCGGGCATTGTGTTTAGAAGCGCGCACACACACAGTTTTTGAGAGGATCTTTTGTTGACTGCATACCTTTAGACTATAATGTCACTATCCTCTTTGGAGGATGTCCCTCTTTTTGCACCGTCCTCCTGGGGACATTTATTACCTTTTATAGAAGTAGAAGCTCTCCCCTGCACCGAGACTCACAACATGAGCTGAGGACATATTGATCTAATGTGAGCTGCTGCAGGGTCAGCATCTGCACAGTCAGTATTAGACAGGAGATGTCCAGTGACATTCAGAGAAGGTCAACGTAGCATCGAAATATAATCCCTGAAAAAAAGCACTCATCAATTGACAAAACCCTGCAGTTGGCAGGCCTGCACGTTCCCCCCACAGGATTTTTCTGTTCCTTGTACATAATACTTTTTTTCCATTAGCACCAGTCAACTTAAGAGAGTAATAATTAACTGACAGGAGTTTTAGGGGAAAGCTCATCACCAAAAACAATGTAGAGCTAAGGTTAAGATAAACCATAAGAGGTGTCCCCACTAATTTGTTTCATTAGTGCAAGTGTGAACCGTAATTAGTCAGACTGGAGCGTCAGTTTTGTAACAAGTGCACATTATGTTAAAGGAATACTGCTTACACTGTTACTCTGTTATGAAACTTAGTTTGTTGGCTGTCAGCTGGCCTTGTCTCTTGTTTTGTAATTCAAAAAACGAGAACGATTTTATGCAAGCTGTTTGAGAAAACTCTAGCTTTAAAGTCCTGCTGTAAAGTTCAACCTTTTAACACCTCGACTGACTCGCGTGTCTAGTTAGTTTGCCCCGTGGCCTTTCAAGGAACTGCAGGGCTTTTTTGGCACTTTTATTTGGCTGTTTGTTTGTTTGTTTTATGGAAGTTGAAATGCCACCTATTTACGGAGGCCTTTTTCTTTTATGTATAAATTGATCTTGGGTTTCCCTGAAGATGCTACATTATTGTTATTATTTATGGAAGGTTGTTTCTGCCACTGGAAAAAAAAAGAAGTTCAAAACTAAGTTGAAATTTTCAGTTTGGTATTTTTCAAATTTCAAGTCCCACCGGGAGGAGGCCCCGGGGCAGACCCAGGACACGCTGGAGAGATTATATCTCTCGGCTGGCCTGGGAACGCCTTGGTGTTCCCCCGGATGAGCTGGAGGAGGTGGCTGGGGAGAGGGAGGTCTGGGCTTCTCTGCTTGGGCTGCTGCCCCCGCGACCCGGCCCCGGATAAGCGGCAGAAGATGGATGGATGGATATTTTTCAAATTTCAAGTCATTTCTGCCTGTAAGTCAACATTTTGAGATACATAGCTCAAAATGTTGACTTTATATTTCTTTTTCTTTTTTAGTGTTGGAAACAGACTTCCATTTTTTTTTTTACCGTCAGAGGTCGCCAATTATTCCTAACATGATGAACATAGTGAAAGCGTATACTTTACACAAAGTAGGATCTTTTTGTGACTTCAACTGTAAAATGCTCTTAGTTCAGACTAGGGCTGGGCAAAACGATTATTTTCCGAATCGATGAATCTAGTGATTAATTTTGCGATGCATCGATGAATCTAATGATGTATGTTACTGCTAAGCAGCTTAAATTAGTTTTG
>VURO01011042.1:3357-17797 GCA_015108175.1 Pelvicachromis taeniatus
AGGTCCCTATGTCATGTACACCACAGTGGATTCTAATGGTTACCTGAAAAATGCCTCAGGTAAGACCTTTTTTTATTTTTTATTTTTTTTGGTGGAGTGGGCTGATCTTCTCTGATTCTAAATAACTCTCTGTAATGATGTAGATATAAGCCTTTATTTCTTTGACACGTCACCACCTCAGCTTTAGCACACCAGCAGCAATTATACCTAATACCTATTAATAACTTAGCCTTCTGACAGTGACGGCTGTCCTTTGTCTGGGTGAACACCACAGGTGTGTTTTGGAGGATACTGGAGAAAGTAGAGACTTTGAAGGAGAGGGGCATATTGATTTTTATTTTCCTGCTTTCTCCTTTTATAAGTGAAAATAGCCTTTAAGCTTTTTAGTCTCAAAGACTAAAAAGGCTGAAGCTGAGAGGGCAGCTGAAATAATGGAAAATATAGTGCTTCACAAAGGTGCTGTAAATGAAAAGAAAACAAATGAGTTTGATGTGTCAGATCTGTCTGAGCTGACCTGTCGTAATGCAGTTTTAAAGTGTTATTCCATGTTTACTTGTATTATAACTTAAATATGAAGCCTGGAGTTACTGCATTGGGTCTGTCTGTGGGATACAGATTTCTTATATTTTGTGGAAGACTATCGTAGAAAAATACTGTGAAAGCTTGCAAAACACTCGGGGCCCTGTTTCTCCTCTGAAGTGCTTTCCTTGCTGAAGCAACACTCAGAAAGCTGTAGCTTCCTCAGATTTTTTCTTTTCTTTTTTGATTCTTTTTTTACTTTGGATTTAAGTCCAAGTCTTGTCTTTCTAGAAAGTGCCGGCATCACAAGACAGCTGTTTTCTTGTTGCTGTTTATTTTGTCATGCTACATCACCTGTCACCCTCCTTATAATTCTTGAAGAATACGTATTGTTCATGATCGTATGAGGCCATAGTGACTGCTATGGAGGGAACGGATGAGGAGAACTGAACTGAAAATATGTTGCCTACTCGCAAACAGCGCCACTTCATGTAAGCTCATAAGACTTTTCCTTGCACAGTTCCAGTCTATTATATAAATTCCTCTTGAAAGTCGGGTCCATAATTACTTGGACAATGACACAGTTTTTGTAGTTTTGCCTCTGTCCACCCCCCACACCCCACCCCCCGTGGATTATAATTCAAGGGGTTTTACAAAATATTCCATTAACTGTTGTTTGAGCTGTTAATGCTTAACAGCAATTGGACAAATTAAGAAAATGTTAAATATTGGAATGGCTTGTATTACTTGGAAGAAAATCCTTTGTAGTCAGTGACGGCCAAATGCTGTTTCTGTGGCTGCTTAAGTTTCTGCTTGTTCGTTCTCTCTGTATTCAGTTTTGTATTTATTAACTAAAAAGCTGCTCTACTGGTTTGAGATCAGGTGACTGGCTTTGCCATTGAAAAAAATATATATTTCTTCATTAGGAGAGCTGAATTGAATTTCTGTCTTATTGAGAAACAGCTCCACTACTTGTATGTTCAAAGGACGATTCCTTCCATAGTACAGCTACAGATGCTTTTGCACTATGCTTTGTTTTTGTCAAACGATGTCCGATTAGTTTTGCAGTTGGTTTAATCTAAGCAGATAGTATACCCTTGTACACTCTTCTAACAGCACTCACATTATCAATAAACACCAGAGACCCAGTCTGCCATACAAACTCATGCCATAACACAGCCTTCACCATGTTTGACAAGTGATACAGTACCGTATATCTTCCAATAGTAGCCCCGGCGTTTATTCAAAAAATTATTCGGCCGGCCCGTCGTTTAAAAGAGACCGGCTCTAATTCCCTTTGCGAATTGTTGCAGAAGTGAGAGGGAAAGAGGACCCAGGCGCGGTTTTTAGACTGAGGTGAAAAGATGGTGCGTTTACTTACAGTGCTCCAAAACGTATTCCAACAGTTCAGAAATAATGCAGTTCCCTTTTGTGCTCCTCCTTTGCTCCCGAGTGTCTCCTTGTCTGTGGTAGCCCAGCGCACGAGTGGTGCTCCCCGAAACTTCTCTCCGCCCGACTCTCCTCGAGAGGACGTAAAAGAGCAGAAAATCACAGTTAGCAGGTTCGCTAGCCGACAGATCCTGTTCAGTGTAATAATCCCACTTCAACGGTGGCCATGCATCCAGCTTAAATGCCCCTGGACGTAGATGACGGCTGATTTGAAACAGCTGGCCGAGTGATGAGACGCAGGACGACCGACGACAGCGCGGAGGGACTTCTGGGTCAAAGGTCGCCCGGCTACTATTGGAGACCGGCGTCTATTTGTCGTGACATGTTTTCAAACCGGCGTTTATTATATACGGACGTCAATAAGAGACAGGCCACTATTAGAAGATATACAGTATGCTTCAATCATGACCTGTTTCTCTGCTTCTTCATGCTTTTCTCTTTATTATTGTTGAACATGTTCAACTGGGTTTCTTCTTCCCACAAAATGTTTTCAGTACTGTGCCGGCTCTTTCCGATGTTTTCTAGCCTTCATACATGGGAAGTGTCTCTTGATTATAGACTTTGACATTGAGTGTCTTGACATTCAAGAACACATCAGACTGTCTTTGGTCACTCACTTTTTACTGACAGGTTTATTTTGGTTTTTCAGCCTAATGTTGGCCTCTATTAGATCGAAATTACTTTATGCGTACAAATTACTCTCTAAACAGTTAATGCAATACTTTTGAATTAAAGCTCAATGTCTGCACTTCAATCATATCTTGATCGTTCGATTTCAAAACAACTGTGGTGTTGCAAAGAAAAAATAAAATGCAAAAATTCTGTCCTTATCCAAATACTTACATACCTGAGGGTGTGTGGTATTTTATTAATGCCAGTTGAAAACCTTTTGACTCCAACTTTATTGATTATATTGCTAAAGCCAGTAGGATCACTGAATCATGTTAAATTTAGCAGTCCATGAGGTAACGAACTCTACGCTACACTACTACTCAAGACTAATAAGGGTAGAAGTGTGGAAAAAGAGACTGATGCATAGAGAGATAAGGGGAGACACTGAGGACAGCAATGTTGTGCTGTATTAGCTACAGTTAACGTAGCTGATGTTACATTGTGGGAAGGACAGAGAAGTGGAAGAGGACACGACGCACTGACAGCCTGGGGTCAGGGATATATATAGTCTGCGTGGATTCCTCTGTGCAACATAATTCAATTTTGTCAGATTTCATCGTTTCATTTGTCTGTTGGCACAGTTGGAGAATATACATATTTAAAGAATGAGCGGTCATTTCACAGTCTCACATCATCATTATTTCACCACTATTAGACAGCTATAAGCTCCTGGCTATAAAACTGTGCTAAAACAAATCTTCTAATAGCTGCAGAGTTTTTAGTTTGGTGCTCTCTGTCCCCGACTCAAAACACAGAGTGGACAAAAATTCACATGAACTCTGCTGTATTTAGCTGTTTCGTTCCCTCGCCACACATTCCACTGCTTTAAAATATGCAGTTAAATGGGCATAGAGAGCAACAGTGAAGAGGGAGCCGTGTGGGGGAGAGAGGGGCACCACCTGCTCTCATACCCACTGCAGAGAAGATACAGAGAAGAGCATGATACAGACTGCCACTTAATGTGGGTGCACTCTAAACTTAGATCGTGCAAAGGTTCTAGAAATGTATGTTATGTTTTTATATTACATTTAGCAAACGCATTTTTGAACACTCTGTGCAACTGCTTAACATGAATATGATCAAGAATACAGACAGCTGGCAAATGGTGAAACTGATGTTATAAAGCAGTGTGGCCTTTACTTACTGCTTCTGATTCTTTAAAGGCTTTTCTCATATACAGGCTGTGAAGTGTGGAGGCTCTCAAACATTACATTTATCTCTACTCCAACTGAAAATCTGTGAGTAATAATATAAAGCCCCAAGGTTTTGATCCCCAAGGTTTTAAATGTGGTCCAGGTCAAGGCGCTATGTGCTTTCCACCAAACCTAGAAATTCAGCATGCCTTTTTTTTTCTTTTTCTAGATAAAACGTAGCTTGCATTTAGGTACTTTGTTGTCTTTCACTTAATGTGAAAACCATATTGCAAAGTGACAAGTTGGCCAGATTGTAGTAATGAACCAAAGAGGGAATTATCAAAGAGTTTCGTAGCCTAAGCTCAATGCAACAACTGTCCTGTTTTGATTTCCTCACACCACTTTCAGTAAGTCATTTTCAGCTGCAGCAGGCAGCTGAGGCAAACTCACTGCATGAGTTCTTTTCAGCACCAATCTCTCGACACAAACAGTTAGAGACTATATAGTGAAACATTTAGCAACCAGAGAGCCAGATATTTTCCTCAGGAGTTGTTTGTGACAAAAATGAGTGTTTTGTAACTCCTAGAGGTCTGAAGAAGTAACGTTCACCTTAATAAGTTAAAGGATCAAAGATCATGCATCAATAATGATACATTTATTTGATAAGGACTTTTGTGTGAGAGAATAAAGACTCAAGTATTTACCGCTCCCAGTTTAAGAATATAAGTATGGTAAGATAACTCATACCATGTAACTGAGAGTCTCCTCTGACACCCCCCCCAGGAAGTTTTGCTGCAAGTCATCTGTATTTCCTCTTTTTTAAAGCCAAAAATTCTAAATAAGACATAAAGAAAAGAATAATCATCATGAATAGCTCCTTGCTTTCATGTTGGTCCATATGGTCCTTCTAGTTCATAAGAACATGGTGACATTTTGTTCACTCAGCCAGTACATCTTTGTCAGTAAGAAGTCTCTGGATCCCCAGACAGTGTTCCTGGTTTGGGATGTTCATAAAGCAGACTCCCATGTATTTAGAATATCCTGGCAGTGTTATAGCCTGTCCATCATAACTCCAGCTTATTCTTTCAGTGTGTGTTAGCTTGGAGTGCACAGAGCGAGAGGAGGAGGAGAGCACAAGTAGCCAAAGGCTTTGCCGGCACAACTCCCCAGACCCCTCATTTAACAGCAGCAAAGTGCTGCCAGGGAGCAGGCGCGTGTGCGTGCGTGTGGGTGCATGTGTGTGTGTATGTGTGGTGATTTAAAGTGTATTTATTCTGTAGCTTGTAGCTCGGGGAACAGCCAGCGAGGCTGCCAGAGATGAGCAATGATGGGGTGCACACAAACACACACACATACACACACCCACGATGTCTGGGGCTCTCCACCGGGGCCCAACGATCTTCACTTACCCTTCACCCTCCTGAAAGGGAAAGGGAGCAGAGAGGAAAGGAGAGATTATAAAATGCTAAGAGATGGAAAAAGGACTGAGGAGGCTCAATGGAGGATTGAAATTCCAGTAGAAAATGGGAAGAAGGAATAAAAGGACAGAAAAGAGGGGAAGTGGTTACTTATAGGAAAGAAATACTAAGATTTACTCAGAAAAGGAGGCAGTTTGGATGAAGATGGGAGAAGAATAAATGCAGGGATGGTAGATATATATATATGTAGCAAGTTCAATGAATCACATGGGATTGCTTTGTGTGATATGAAAATGGCACCGAAGAAAAGAATTGCTTTTGGACTACAGTATTTTGCATGAGACAGCATTGTTTTGCAAGTAGTTTTGAATGGACCACATCAGTAGATGTGATTTTCAAACTGTTAATTTCTTCCAGAACAGAGGTCTAAATCATTATCACTTTTAAACTTCACACAATAAAGAAAGATGTCAAACTGAGGAGCCATGTGGATTTGTTCTAGTAAGTTACAAAAGTAGTTTCTCTTTGCAAAAACAATAAACTGACTGAATCTGGAAAAACAGTTTTTGAGTGCAGTTGTTGAAATTGCACGTATTTTTTTCCAAAGAGCTTTCAGGCTGTTGGGTTGATTCATTTAATGTGAACATTTTCAAAAATGTAATCATACAGGGTTTTTTTCTTTATTGATTATTCGATGGTTTCACTGGATTAATCGGTCCAGCCCACTTGAAATCGAAGTGGACTATACTGTATGTGAACTATGACTTCAAATGAGTTTAACTTCCCTATTCCACAGCTGAGGGGAACATCATATGTACTCAAAAATGATATAATGATGATATCACCCGCTTATCCGATAAGGTCAACAGCAGCACTGCACTGCAGTATAATAAGTATGTGTTCATGTATTTATCCTTTATACATTCTGCAGTGTGTGCATACTGTATTTCTATATGTATTCTGTGTGGGTAGCAGCATGTGCACGCGTGCATACCCTAACATCTGTCTCATTGTGACCTTGTGTGTATATCGTACCAGACAGTGGTGCGCCATGCCCCTTACTAAGCATGTTGGATAGATGAGCATGGGCTGCGATTCTGACAACACCACACCTCATTATCAACTAACTCCTGCTGAGACACAGAGAGAGTGAGGAGGTGGAGATGAATAGTTGAAGTTATTCATTAACAACCTTTTTAATCCTTTTTCTCCCCCACTGTGGACACTGCATTGTGGTCCTCTCAGGGTCCCAACTTTAAGCAATCAGGGGACAGTGTTTAGCTATAATGTGCCTCTATAAGCATGATCAAAACTGCAGTGTCAGGAAAAACATGTTTAGAACACATATAAAGATTTTTATTGTGAGCTTCAGTAAATTTGTTGTCTTTCCATACAAGCTGGGATCAGTTCACCTGCTCCTGCTGCTGCTACTCTGAGGTTTGCTGCTTTTCTGTGGATTTCATTGACTGCAACAACAGAAGCAGACTGATCAGTTTACATTTATATCTGGAACCTAACAGTGACCATGAACACCACAGTCCAGCATAGTGCATCACTGTCAACTTCATAACACTGTAGACTAACCAATTTAGTGAACTATACTAAACTGCGCAGTATTTTAATAAAACTTGAATCATTTAAAATAACTATGCTTGATTTGTTTTATGAAAAAAGATATCTTCAGCACAACATCACTTATAGATCCAATAGCTGATTAATAAAGCTAGCATGATTTGGAACCTTACCCAAGGTTTACATTTATAGTTTAGTGAATTTCATTGAGCAGTCTTTACCTTTACTTCTCCATCTCTGATGAATCTATCGAAAATGAACTTTTTTTTTTTGTATTTACCCTGAGAAAGTACAGCCCCTCTACCTTTTATCTCACAGATGTACTGTGATCCAAACTGCACAGTTTGCGTCTGGTGATTTGCCAAGCTGTTGAAAACATTTTAAATTACCTGCCAATTATAAAAATTACTTTGCTCGTCTTCTGGAGCACTTGCCAGACCCCTCAGCTAGACGCTGAAGTTCCACAACAACAACTTTATTGACAACTTCAGCATGAATACATCCCAGCAATGAGAAGGGGAAATAATCTGTGGGTGATGGGGGAAGGGATGACATCATTTACTTAATACTGATTAAGTTAGCTGCAAGCAACTCCAAGCTGCAGCTCACAAAACAAAATTGTCTCTTGACAGTATTGTGGATAAAACTGCTTTTTAAATTTGATTACTTACTAAATGAAGATACCTGATATCTACTCTGGATCGTTCCACTCTAACCTCTGACTTTAGTTCATGTTTGTCACTATTTTTTGTGTTCATTGTTGGTTTATTTTGCCACTCTTATACTATGTACTGTGTGTTTTTGGTAAACAAGTGCATCAGCTGCTTTGATGGTAGTAAACCACTCTGCAAGTATAATTTCTTTTGTGTCTTCTGTGGGCAAGCAAATGTATTAGTTTATAATTTAAATTAGGGGTTTAATGGCCTTAGTATCACAACAGCAATCAGGAGTCTGCACTTTCTGTGGGACGCTGTGCTGTGGATGACAGTTATTTTTTAAACAGCTTGTCAATGTCTTGAAGGCCACTCGTGAATTTCTCAGCTGATTACTGTGAGATAAAACAAGTGCTTATAATCTATTCCAAATTATCTTGGGAGCTTGAAGGATTTTTCTTATTTTGGGAAATAAACTATAAAAATACCATCACTCTCATAAATAAAACTTGATGGAAAACTAGCTATTGTCCATTCTCATAACTCTTCATTACATTAGGTTGTTTCTGCCAGACATATTTTGGCCTTTAGTGCCACCAAGCTGGAAATTGAAGTAGATAGAATAATCTTATTATGCTAACAGGGGTTAAGGAAACCTCAAGAGTTGTTCACATTGTCCAAACAGTGCAGTTGTGTCTGTAGTGTCAAAGACTATTTCTTTTATGTTCACCACGGTCAAAGAAAGAAAGGGACATTTGAGAGCAAAGTAGCAGAAAAGTAGCAGGGATGGCGAAGAAAGCGTAAGGAAGGAGTACTCACAGGGAGAAGAGTCGTAGCAGACCCACATCCACACTGTCCAATTAGGCTTAGTCCACAGGATTAGCAATTACACACACACACACACACACACACACACACACACACACACACACACACACACAGAGAAAGAGAGCGCACACATTTACTTACTTAACCTTTGAAAACACATGTTCACCTGCAGCAACTCATCCAAAAATATATTGATCTTAACCTTTTAAATGTTTGTTAAAAAAAAAAAATCCAAAAAACTAAGAAGAGACCTCAGAGAGGAAATTGCGTGAGTGCTTTCTTGTGTTGACCTGTCCACTTGGAGCCAGTTATGTTGCTTTTTGCTGCGTCACTCTGATTCCTCAAGCAGAATCCTAAAAGCCAGCCCATTTCACTTGACATCATACTGATCTATGGCCAAAGTGTACCCCTGTTCCCAGAGACCTCATCAGGTCAATAGCAATCCTATTCGCCGAAAATTTATTGCACAGTATATTGAGGATCGTCTTTAAACACACCGGGAGAATTCATAATACTTGGAGAAAGATGGGAGAGTAGGTGGATGAGAGAAGTGAAAAGGGTTAAAAAGGGAGAAAATGAGAGGGTGCAGAGGACAGAGCTGAAAGTGTAGAGTGGAGCTGCAGAGAGAAAAGGATAGGAGTGAAAATGAGGGTGGAACAAAAGACAAAGATAAGAGATGCAAGTGGAGAGAGATCAGAACCGAAGATGAGAGAGGGAGAGGGGAGAAGGAAATATTGGTGTGAAAGGAAGAAAAGAAGAGAGGTAGCCCAACACTGAGATATGGTGAATTACTATTGATCAGGCTTAGCATGTTTTTTCTCTTCAATGTTTTTCACTCCTTCACCTATCTCCCTCTGCCTCTTTTCTCTTCTCACCCAATAATCTCTCTATTCTGCAGCTAGTTTATGGGTACCATATATTGTCAAGTCTGTTTAACTTATAATTTGCTTCTATTGCCTACCTGTCTGTTGTCCTGTGTGTTGCTAAACATCTTTTGGTTTCTGTGGAGCAAGTGCTCATACTGTATGCATCGTAATGGATTGTGAACTTTTGTTGGCTGAAGATCGTTGGCTGAAGAAAGTTTACCTAAAGCAATGATATGTTACAAGCAAATATGGCTGTAATGATTGTAAAAGTGTCCTCATTGGATTAAAAATGTAACGTCCTGCTGAGTTAAATGCCTATACATCTAATAAAACCCTCATATTCTTTGTGTTTTGTGGTAGTTAATACATTTTAGCAGACTAAACTGAAATGAGTGGGAGCATGGTAAACGTTTTACCTGCTATACTAGCATTATCATTTACCTCAAAGCTTCACTTAGGTACTCCATCATAGAGGCTCTAGTGTCAGTCGTTTTTGCCAATATCATGCGTCAGCAAAGATTTGTGCAGTGGTACAGAAAATTGCAAAGACTTCTGTTTTCTGTCATAATAGAAAAGGCAACGGCTAAATATAAATGGATTTTAAAAATGATCAGCTTAAGAACTTATCCGTGGAGACAAGTGCACATTTAATTCAATTCAGATTTGTTATTTAGAGTCCACTGTGTCTTGCATCATCAGCAATAATATCTATAAACAGACCTACAGCGCTGCACCAAGTAGCATGTGTGTGAACTGCAGGCAGAATATTATTCTGCAAACAGAGCGGTATTTTAATCTGTTGTAGTGTAAAAGCGGTTCCAAACAGTAATCTGGTACAGGAAGGAACTTCATATTATAGACGTGTATTTTAATGCTGGAGAAAATATTTTTATAATGTATATTAATGTGAAGAAATCACCTCGGTTGTGCAAAAACTACACATTGTTCTTAGATCGAATGTAAAAGTTTGTATCTCATTTCTTTTCTGTGTGCCAAGAACTTAAACTTCCCCCACCCCCAAAACACAACTGCTTTTCGGACTCTGCCTACAGCCCTGCCATATCCCAAATGACGCATTTCTAGAAGATCTGTGTAAAGTTGAGGTTTTTGGCTGCTGTCTTCAAATCAAGGGTGTCCAGTGCAATGTGAGAAGTGTTGAGGCTAAATGTTGCTGATTTAAGTCGAGACTTATTCAACAAGTGTATGGTTTATCCCTCTGTTCTAATGTTTTCAAATTCAGATCTCACTGGATCATTTCCATAATATCAGAGAAAGCAGGCCACTATGTAAACAGTGAAAGTGTTCTGTTAGGTGTGCAGTTGAGGGGGGATTGCTGTCATTTGAACACACCTGCCAATCATCTGCACTGATTATTACAAAACTCCATTTAAGTATCTTATGGTGGTATGTACCATAACTTAATGGCGATATTAAGCTATTTCCCCACATGATGGAATTTTGTCGATCTAAGAAGCAGACCTGTATTTTTAAATGAGCTCAGCATTGGCTGACAAAACCTTCTGCCAACTCTCAGGTTTCTACTCCTTCTGTCTTGAAGTGCATATTTATCATTCCAGACACAGCACACTGACTGCTCACTTGTTTTGCTGGGTAGTACTATTGACTTATTCATCTTGGTCTGGTTTCCAAAGTTTCTCATAATAAGAGTATTGATGAATGCTTCCATTTTGAGAGAATGTATAATAATGAGGTCATCCATCCAAGGACATTATTCATAACTGCATGCTCTTTTGGTTCATCAGTAAAACTCCCAACTTTTAAACGTTTTCAGGCTTCTTAACTTAAAAGAAATTGAGTTTATTTTTGATTCAGGCTGAATATTTTCTCTTCTCATTTGAATCACATTTCCTTCAGGTGTTTTGCCGTGTTATTTCTTTTCTTTCTACCACAACATGAGTGGGAAAGTGAATACTTAAATTTAAGAAGTTTTTACATGTCGTTGAGCTACACTTTGTGTTTTTTTTAGTAAGGGCAAGCAAGAGTGATGAGCACTGTGTTTAGGTCTGTTACTTCACACATGCAACTATGCTTCCACTTCATTCATCATCTGGATGCAGATGTCAACATGTTTTATTGCTGTAGCATTTGAGAGAGAGTGCAAATTTAGATGGCGATAAAGACAGAACAACTATAGAGCCCAATGCTTTCTTCACGGTCTCACCACACACACACACACATGTGTGGTGAGACGCAAATCAATGTTCAGATCTTGACACCATTGTAGGGCTCTGAAGGGGGCTCTTCAGGCCAGGCGTACTGTGTGTGTGTGTGTGTGTGTGTGTGTGTGTGTGTGTGTGTGTGTGTGTGTGTGTGTGTGCGCGTGTGTGTGCGCGTGTGTGTGCGCGTGTGTGTGTGTGTGTGTGTGCGCGTGTGCGCTTCTGTCCCTTATGGCTCCACCCTACATCTCGGCAATTTGCTCCTTTTATCGCCATCAGGGGAGCAAATGGTTTCTATAGCGACGGGCACCAGGAAGTTCTCAAAAAAATGTTTCGTTTTTGAAGCCCTGGGGAGAGAGAGAGTGTGTGCATGTAAGTGTGTCTGCACTGCAAGCCAATTATGTTTATGACCATATTTCTTTCTCGTATTAATTTACTGGGATCGTGATATTGGTGCATTTTTCCTTTGGAAGGGTTTGCAGATGGTGTGTTGTTGCTTTTAACAGTTGTGTTTTACACGTTTGATGTTCAGATTCCTCATTTATTCTTGATTTGTTGCATCACTTATCGCCACAAATTTGACTTGGTTGGTTTCAGACTGATAGACGTGACATTGTTATTCTGCATGTGCCTGGCCAGAGGTGGTAGAGCCTAGAGACAGGATGTGTCATAAGACCTCGGCAAATGGACACACACAAACGTGTTGAAGCTCCCTCAGAGGCATCCGTGTCCTCTCTCTGTCCGACTTTCTCATCTTTGTCTCACTCTTTTTTCTTTTCTTTTTTTTTTTTGTGTTCTCGTGCCCACAAGGAGTTAAAATTTGTCTGCTTAAATATCATGGGGGCGGGCTTGTATCCCAAAAGCCTTATCAAGGTCCTAGCTTGCATTCTGTTGTGAGGGAAACAAGGTATGATAGTGTGAGAGGAAGTGAAATACATTTTATAAACTAAGAAAAGCACGTGCTCTCCAACCCACAGTAGAGTAAAATGCAATTAACATAAAGTAAAATGAGATTCCACTCAGGTACATCAAAGTCATTTAATTTGCAGTGTTCTGAATTAGTTTCAGCCTACAGAGTTAGCTCAGGTGCTGTGACTAGCATGCAGGTGTCAAAGAATACACACAGTTGTGTATCATATGCAAAAGTAAACTGTCAGTGAGTCAAAATAGAATGAAAGTTAGACTTTGTCAAGAATGAAAACATAAACCATAAAATAACATAAAAGTGCTGCACTAATAATGATGATTTAGTAGAGTGAAAAATACTCTCCCCAGGCACGGGTTACATAATTTCCATAAATTTTTGGACAAAGGCACAATTTTTGTACACCACTACAGTGGATTTTAAATAATCTACCAAGATGAGATCGAAGTGCACACTTTCAGCTTTATTTCAGTGGGTTTTACAAAACTTGTGCATTTTCATTTTCAGGTTCAAAATATATTGACAAGCCTGTCAAGATCTATAATCTTTATGAAAGGAAGAACAGTGGATTTAGGTGCAAACCATTGGTTATAGTCAAGAACAGGAAGGCAGGATGAGGCAGGACTTTCAGGACTTTTGGGGGGTTTTTTTTAAGCTTGCACAGTTTGGAAAGAACTTCTATTGCATCAAAGCACAACAGCAGCCACCTCACGGCGCTTTATATTGTAAGGTAAAGGCGCTATAATAATACAGGGAAAATGGCAACAATCAATCAACTTGCTTTGAACAAGTTTTTTGTAACAGTGGGACGCAAAATATCTTCTTTAATGAGAAGAAACCTGTGACAGAACTTGTCTCAGGGAGGGGGCAGCCATCTGCTGTAACCGTTGGTGTCAGCTGTATAATACTGCATCTCATGTGGTATTATATACTGTTACATAGTGAATCTATGGTTATCTAGGCTTCTTTTGAAAAATCTTAGTTATAATCCAGATCTATTTAAAAACATTTCAGTTCAACACTCATCTGTGTTTACTAGGTGTACAGTTGGTGGCATTTCCAAATCTTTTATTTTGTTTTCTTTTGTCTCAAAATAATATAAACACACAATAATAAAAAGACATTATCTTGTTTTTTATTCTACCAGTCCATGTTTGGAGTAACAAGGTG
Source organism: Pelvicachromis taeniatus (assembly GCA_015108175.1). Classification (NCBI taxonomy): domain Eukaryota; kingdom Metazoa; phylum Chordata; class Actinopteri; order Cichliformes; family Cichlidae; genus Pelvicachromis; species Pelvicachromis taeniatus. Next base: position 16,740 of record VURO01011042.1, read on the forward strand.
GATGATCAGGTTCAGTTCTAAGCACTTAAGGCAGGATTTCTAAGAGTTTTTACACTGTACTGTATTTTATATGGTCAGTCAAACTAAATAAAATATCTAGATGAAGAGAAACTTTGTCTTTTCATTCTATTATATTTTTCTTTCTTGTTTTGGCACAAATTGGGTTGGAACCTGTGGATATCTGTGTATTTTCTTTCATGGGCATGTGGTCTTGAGTGTTCACTTGTCGATGTGTTTGGCTTTGGAGCAGTAACTTGTTGAATCCAAGCACATCATGCTGCCCACAAGTGAGTCTGTGTTTAAAACTTGAGAAAATGAGAAGTCCGCACAGATGTACACACACATGCAGACACACCAAGGGTGACTGCGTGTGCTACTTTGAATCCGCTTTGTCTTCTAAGAGATGGATTGTAGGCTGTCAGTCATGTGTGCAGGGTGGAATCCCCTGCCAAGACCTCCGCTGGCTCTGCTATTGGAAGATAGGACAGAAATGCGCTTGCTTGCATACGCACAAGCACACACAAAATGCAGACACTCCAATACACTGCTCTGCATAATACCCTTTGCCAGCCTCCCCGTGTTGTGAAATGGCTTTGCTCCAGCCGTGGCTGTGTTTGTTAGCCAGTCTACTCAGACACGCACTCGCACAGCACTCAGCAGACGTTAAGCCAGGCTCCCTGCCTGCAATGTAACCCTGCTTGATCCTCCATCACACACACATGCACGCACACACACACTCTCTCTCTCTCACCCACTCTACCCTGCTGAGTGGTGGACTGCAAGCTATCCACCTCTTGCCCACAAACAAGGAGAAGCCTTCTGTCAAAACCATCAAACCAAACCTGGCCTAAAGGTTCAATCCCCTCAAAAATCCTGTTTTGTTCAGCACCATGGACAGGGTTCAGTGTGGCTCTGAGGTTCAGTGTGAAGCAATGAAGTGATAGAGTGATGAAGTGGTTTTTGCAACTGCACGATAGAGAACATAGGAAAATTAGTCTGCCATTAATTTAGTAAATTATTGGTTGTCAGCTGTAAAAAAAAAAAAAAAAAACAAAAAA
>VURO01011042.1:17830-77369 GCA_015108175.1 Pelvicachromis taeniatus
AACAATAACCATAAAGGCTATTTAATTGTTTAGACAGAAGTAGTTAAAAAGAGTTAAAAGGTTAAGCAGCAAAAACTCCATTAGGTTTACTTTAGCCTAATTTTATTAGCCACTGTGTAATCCTCATACCCGTGTCCCACATTTATCAGTTTTGTTCCCACACATCTATGTGCGTGTACAGAAGCAGCGATTGACAAGAATGTTTTTTTTTTTTATTCAAATCATTCAGATTTTTGCTCAGAGATGTAATTTCTGTAGTTGAGGTTTTTGTTGCCCCAGTTTCTGTAGACATCAACAAATGTGCTTTATCTTGAAACACCATCATTCTGCTTGTTTTTTCATTTTTTACGGAAAAAAAGGAAAAACGCTCAGGATTTGGGGTCCCTATCAGTGTCGCTGCTATTTATTTCTCCTTTAACATCCTCAGCTGTCCAAAATTATTTTTCTTTGTAGTTGACAGAAAAGCTACTTTTGGTAAACTTGGATTTTGTGTTTGTCCACATGTTTTTAATGTAATGCACATGTAAATTTAACCAGCTTGGGGAAGGATTAAAAGTCTCAGAATTGCCAACATACTCAGGATCCATCGTCTTACACAATGTAGTAAATTATAGTCAGTTTTTGCCAAACTGGTGGTTGTTGAGCTATTTCAGGCTGGATCAAGTGGTCAACTGAATGACCCATTGAAAACCATTGTTATCCCTAGTATGATGATGTTCCCATGTGTAAAAAGCATTTCCCCCAACACACACTCAAATGCACGCGCATGCGCACACACCTCAGTAAATGTCAGACACCCCAGCGGTGTCTTTGTACTTCTGGTAAGTGTCCAGCTTGTCCTGGAAACAGCCAATATTTCTGATCATCCATCATCTGTTTCTCCATGTGCAGTGTGTGATTAAGGCAATTACACTGCCTTTTCAGAAAGCCGCATCCCGGTGCTAAAAAGCTGTGAAAATAAAATACCTAGACCAATAACAAGCTAGAGAAATTTAGGCATAAATAGACATGGCTGAAAAGCTTTCTTTGGTAGAAGATGGCAAAAGTCAGTGGTGGTCATTGAGCTTCCATACCGACTGGAGCCACAGAGTGGACATTAGAGCATCAAGGACAGACTTTCATTGCACTAACACCATATACTAGCCACTGGTCAATTTGTACCCCTGCAGTGTTCCTGAGGTAAAACGCCAGCTTTATTTGTGCAGCAAGGAACAGCTTTTAAGAAGAGAAATATTTAGCTGCAGTCAGGTGGGCTGACAGGACCTTACTGCAGGTGGCCAAAATGAACCGGACAAACTGAAGTTGGGCAGAGATTAGCGAAAATAAAGAGAGAAGCATAGCTGTTTTGCTTCTCTTGGCCTGCAATACGCAGTCCATCCACATTAGTTCTGATCACTGGCTGCCTCAAGGCTTTCTCTCTCTCTTCTTCCATCTTTCTCTCTCTCCCCTTCCCTCTCTTTGTTTACCACATAGAGGTTGATTTATGTCGGCTGCACTTGGCAGAGTTGGGTGGCGTGGGCGAGATACAGCAGCTGAAGGGGAAAGAGAGAGAGAGAGAGAGAGAGAGAGAGAGAGAGAGAGAGAGAGAGAGAAAAAGGGGAAGCAAAAGGCCAAATCAGAGTGATGTATCAAGAGAGAGGAATGGAGAGATGAGCAGAAAGGAGGAAGCAAAATAGTGAGGATTGGATGAGAATATTAAGTGAGTGGGGAGAGATTACAGGAGGGAGGTTGGGTGAAGAGACAGAGAGAGGTGTTGCACTGGCCTCAGGTGTCTCTCTCTGATTTGTATCTTTTATGACGCTGCTTCATGTCAGAACACAAGGTCTCATGCTGCAGTCCCTCTGGCTCAGTCGCTCTCGTTGTGTATTTCCTTCTCATTCCTCTTATTATCGTTACTTGTACATATTAATGTTATCATCAACAGTCCTGGTCAGGATGGGTTTGGTTGGATCGCATGGTTTTACATTATATGAGCCCAGTAATGATGTCTAGGTTATTGATTTTATGTTCTTTATATTTTTTTGGATTGTACAGCACTTTGTTGTTTTTAAATGTGCGCAAAATAAATTTGATTTGACTTCAGATGTTACAATTCCTTCCGTGTCTCATTCCCATCCATCCCAGACCAGCACCCAGTAAGGATCCTGAATACAGGATCCTTTGAGGTTTCCTGCATTGGTTGGCACTGTGATGTTGGCGGCAATGAAACCTTCTGGTTTCGCAGGTTGATCACGCTTGTTCTGGTACTTGTATGCTTAAATTTGCGGAACTTGGAGGCCGAGTCAGCACCTTTGTCTCGCCCCTTGTCATTCCAACACAGTTTTTGTGGTGTTTTAAGGTGCAGTGTCCTTTTGAGGGATGCTGCTAACATTGGGCAGTGTCACTGGAAGGGAGGGGCTTGTGGTCTGGCAATATTAAGATGGATGGTGTGTTTGAAAGTAACCTCTACATTACATGAATTCCAAAACCTAAGACTTAAAAAGTCCAGCAGAAGATTCCTTTGTATCAAGATTATTCACTAATTTCTGGTTATATTTTCAGTGCGCACTGCTTTTAATTGCTTACAATAAAGCTCGTTAAAGACGTTTTGCTGCACTCTTTTTGCACACTGTTGACTCTCATAGATCACTGAATTGTCAAGTATTTTCATGTTAAATATAAGCTTGACCAGCCAGAAGTATAAAAATGTACTGGCAAGTGTACCAAATTTCATCCTCGAGTGCTTTCTAAAGAATTAATTAAGAGCAAAAATGTTAACTGTGGTGGCAGTAGAGTCATAACGATTCAGCATCTGGAGACCACACATGCTTGTTTGTACATTCAAGAGCAATGCATACTCTTATTTCTAACGTATATTCTGACTTGGTTATAGTGTTTGCCGAAAAGAATACCTCATTCATGTGAAACTTGTCTTTTCTGTGTCTTCCCTTCTGTAGCTGGTCAGCTAAGCCAGTCAGCTTATTTCTCCCTCCAGCTACCCTACACTGTACTGGGGCTCGGACGCAGCGCCAACTTCCTGGATCACCTTTTTGTCGGCATCCCCCGGCAGCCTGGAGAGACGGTGAGGAAATTTACCGAGACAGTTGCCAGTATTTCTGCTGCAGGCTTCACGGTCTCACAAAATGTCTGAGGAAGATTCTTTTACAGAGCTGTGTTTATGTCACAGCAAATAGCAAAAGGGAAGGAAAGTTGTGCAAAAAAAAATAAAAAATCAAAATGAGCCTTTTACAACCCCAGGTGCAAAGTGATTTAAAATACAACACTTGTAGTCAAATGCCAGATTAAGTCATTTCTGAGCAGCTTAACGTGTCCTGAATTTAACAGTGTACGGCATGCCTGACTAAGACATTGAATGTCTCTGTAATGAGCCTCGGGATCGTGATTTTAAAAACAAGAAAATCTTCCAAGAAAATATCAAATGATGGATGAATTAATGGAGGGAGCAACTGAAGCACTTTTTGTAAGTCATAAGCGGAGAGCAAAATAGTTGTTTTTCTCCTACTGCTCCAGCATTTTTCATGACGGGCTTGATGTAGCATATTTCTTCCAGGGATTGTGAGATTAGTTTGAAGGGTGTTTTGTGAAGATTCAGTAGAGGGATTTCCCTCCACATACTTTCTTATCAAATTAGAAACTGAGGTAAACAGAGACTACAGTATCTCCCTAATCTTGCAAAGGCATTTAATGCTTGGTTGAATTTTTTCTTTAATTAAAGCAGTAGTTTATGCAAGGAAATATTTTTTAACCTTGTGTTTATGTCATTTGACAAATAACTGTGTGCCTGCTGTTGATGTTAGTGCATAAATATACAAAGGATATTAGTCTGTACATTTTATAGCTTTTATGCTTGAAATATTAATAAAAATGATTATCATCCGCTTTTTGCGGATGATATGGTTCTGTTGGCTTCATTGAGTGATGGCCTCCAGCTCGCTTTGGAACGGTTCGCAGCCGAGTGTGAAGCGATGGGAACGAGAATCAGCACCTCCAAATCTGAGGCCATGGTCCTCAGCCGGAATAGGGTGGAGTGCCCACTCTGGGTCAGGGACGACTTCTTGCCCCAAGTGGAAGAGTTTAAGTATCTCGGGGTCTTGTTCACGAGTGATGGGAGAAGGGAGTGGGAGATCCACAGACGGATTGGTGCTGCAGTGATGTGGACGCTGTGGTGAAGAGAGCTGAGTGTTAAAGCAAAACTTTCAATTTACTGGCCAATCTACGTCCCTACCCTCACCTATGGTCACGAGCTGTGGGTAGTGACCGAAAGAACAAGATCGCGGATACAAGTGGCGGAAATGGGCTTCCTCCGAAGGGTGAGAAGTTTGGCCATCCGGGAAGGGCTCAGAGTAGAGCGCCTTCACATCAAAAGGAGCCAGTTGAGGTGGTTCGGGCATCTGACAAGGATGCCTCCTGGACGCCTCCTGGGTGAGGTGTTCCGGGCATGTCCCACCGGGAGGAGGCCCCGGACAGACCCAGGATCTCTCGGCTGGCCTGGGAACGCCTTAGTGGCTGCCTCCGTGACCCGGCCCCGGATAAGCAGAAGAAGATGGATGGATGGATGGATGGATGGATTATCATGTGTCTTAGCTTTAGACAAAAAACAATGACATGTTAACAGTTACTACTTTTTTCTCTCCAAATTTTAGTGGAAGTCTTTGGTTTGATTTATGTATAATTCACCTAAACACAGGCCAGCAGTTTTATTTTTGTAGGGATTTTCACATTTCATTTACCTCTGCTTCTCCTGCTTAATGAGGACAATATTTTCTCCGGTGTCATAAACAATGATTTGACTTGAAAAAGCATATTTTGCCACCCACATCTCACTAGAGGCGTGATTGCGCAGTAGAATCTAGGTGAAAGAAAATCTTATTTCCCTGCCCATTTAATGACTAAAAAATAAATGAAGGTTCAGAGAATTATGTGACACAGATAGATGCTTTATGGAAGCTAGGTTACACAGCTCCTTTTTAATGTATGGGATGATTGATGACATCAACAGAGGAATTAATGAAGGTGTAGCGAGCTTCCCACTGGAAGAGAAATACTACTGGCTCCCTTTTTTATTACTTCAACACATCTTTGCTTAACAACTAGCTAAGTGACTGTTTATGAATGACTCTCCGAATCAACCCCATACATGAGGCCTGTCATATGGCAATCGATCAATATGATAAATAATTGATTTTGTTTTATGGTTTTTATCTATTCTTCGTCCATATTTCTACTCTTCACTACCTCTAATCTCATCCCTCTTCAGTTCAGCTCTCTGCGCCTTCGTCTCTCTTTTTTCTCTCTAACGTAGCACTGTCACTCTGAATATTAGGCACGACAGGGCCCCTTTTCCCTCCTGTGTGTTACCAAGGTCTTCGTCGAGCAGCTGATTAGAATTGCAGATGGCTCAGTCCGCTACTCAGACAGCGTAGGGCACCGAGAACACTCATCACAAACAAACTGCGTTATTGTCCTCATTCCACACCCTCCTTTTTCCCATGCACAGGAATGCAATCCTTTTTCCCTCATTTTTCCTCCACTCTTGTCCCTTTTACAGTTTGAATTAATTAATGCCTAAAGATGCGGGCTATTATGCAGAGTAGATTTTTTTTTTTTTTTTGTTCGGTACCCAGAGGGACTGGGGAGTGAAGTAACTCCATCGAATCTACCTGTAATGAGAAGAGAGGGGAAGGTTTAGAAATCTGACCGTTACGCCGCCCTGCTCAGTAGGCTTATTTAGCTCTTTCTGTTTGCCAGCTCTCTTGATCTGCTTTTCTCTCATTTTTGTTTTGTTTCCATCTTTATTTCTGTCCTGTTTTCTTACTGTCTCCCCTGCTGTGCCCTTTACACTTTCTCCTGCACAATGAGCGTTTCTGCCTGCTGTTTCGCAGAAGGCGATGTTTTGTAGTATCTTAGTGGATATCTTCTTCCCTCTGTCCAATCAGCCCTCTCATTTATTCACCCCTCCTCATCGTTCTCTGTGCGTCTCAGTCCTCCTGTTCACTTATCTTCCACCCAGGGGATTCCCTTTGCTGTTCAAAGTGGTTTACTTCACTAATCAGTCCCCTACTTGTCACTCTCACTCTCTCTCTGTCTTCCTCATCCTCTAACTCTGTATCTGTCTCTCTCGCTCTCCATAGTGTGCCAGTTTTCCTGGCTTTGAACCAGAGTATCTCTCTTTCTCTCTGAAGACTTAGGAACACTTTTCTCTTCCAAACAGCCAGATCGGATCTGCTCCCAGGCAGCGGTAGTGGAGGCTGACTCGTCTCCAGCTCTGCTCCCCCGCCAGTTGCCGCACCAACGGCAGTGCTTTCCAAGAGCTAAGCGACAATGGCTGGCGGCTAGAATGTGCTTGTTATGTAAAAAGCAATGCCGTTGCTGTACGCTTATTCAAAATAGCTGCAAGATGTAGTTCCTTCCCATTGATGAAGAAAGGAGAGTCACAATTAAAGAGCAGTGGCACTTACAGATTCTGCCAAACGTAGAACTGGAATCGTTTCCTCTGAACTGCGAGTTTAGTTAAATCTTTAAATCATTAATATATTGCCCCCTTCTCCTATTTATACCACTGAACTCTTAACCCATTATGAGCCAGAGAACAACCCCGGACGCCCGAGCAGGCAGAAAAATGTGGCTAAGAAAGCTAACAGACACAGATGATTACGCTAGGCTTTTCCAGAAACTTAAGCCCTGTTTTCTACAGATGCTAAATACGGCCCGTGTCAGTCTCATGTCAGATGTCACCACTAGTTGCTGAGCCCTAAGGCAGCAAACAACTAAAAATGAAACTAAAACTTATGCAGAGTCGAGCTGCTGTCAGACAGTCCTCCAAGCAAATGTTTGTAAACTCTGCAGTTGCGTTAAGTCTGTCTTAACCCTCTCAGCACTTTCTTAACATTTGATCCTTTTTCAAGATAAATGTGAAAAATACATCAAAATTAGTTGGAGAAGACAGAAGTGAGAAAACTAGGATATCCCCTAATATAAAAGAAGTACTTTTTTTTCCCCCTTTTGCAAAGTAGCCTCATTTCTTCACTTTGCAAGGCAGAATTAACTCACGTGGTAAACAGGTTTGCTCTTCTCGTGCCAAAGTATTCATGAGTAAGAGCACTGAACTTGTTCTGGCAAGGACACAGTGGAAAGTGGTTTGCAGAAAGTTAAAATGCACTATGTAATTGCAGATCCTTTAGAGAAGCTATTTCCTTATTCAAATCCAAGTCATAGCCTGATGTTTCTAGGCTAAAATCGAGCATTTCTTTGTGCTACCCTTTGAGCTAAAAAAGTACAAATTAATCGCAGTATTAAGTAATTAGAGATGTCTGTGTTTTGATGAGGCTTTGCCACCTTTTTAGTATACATTGAAATATACAGTATGGTTTCTTGATGTAAAAGCATGTAAATTGTTTTTTTTTTCTTGTACATATGTCTCATTACCTTTGTCTTAATTAAAAAAAGAAATCTAATCTGCTTTCATGCATAACTATATGAGGGTCAGTATATTCATTATGCCGTTTTAACTTTTGCTTATTTTTCACGATACCTGCATGTAACAGCCCCGCTTAACCTTTCAGGCTTTCATTTTTGCATTTAAATTTTGAATGTTAGATTGAGTTGTGTTTGGAATCGGTCAGTGTGGCTAAATGGCTTTAAAATCATAGTAGAGTGTAAGTTGTCTGCTCCATTCTACAAATGTAGCCAGAAAAAGGTTAAAAACAAAACAAAAAAATTGGACAGTATGTCCCATTTGTCCTCATTATCGCCACTGTTTTGTCCTTTTGTAAGACCCCCAGTCCTACCTGTACAGGGAAGCTGTTCAGTGACCAGCAGGTCAGATTGTGATAGCACTGTGCAGCGTCTACACAAGAAAAGTACTTTAGTATATTCACAGTGTTCCTGTAAACAAGAGCTTTTGACACTAAAACATCTCAAACTAAAATAAGCTTTAAGATGAGCCTGAGGGGATCTGTCTGTCAAACACTGTCTCTCCCTCGCCTACACAGAAATGAGCGAAGATCTAATCAGGAAATACAAAGGAAAACTCTTATTTGGGTAAACTATGAGTGTATCATCATTTAAAACCAGTATCCCTGCCACTGTGTACACTCGGTGTTAATACAATCACTGTTGATATAATGCCAAAGAAACGAGCAAACATGAGCATTCGAGTTGCAAATGAAACATAGGAGACACAACATCATTGACATAAAATATTTTTGTTTTTCCAGAATTCGCTAAATTGAAATGCTAATGTCCAAAAACACTGCTTATCTTACTTAATAGTAATTCTGAATCTCTAACTTTTTCAAGCTGCAGAGTCTTCAGATGTGATGTAGTGAGTCATTACTGGACTAGAGATTTTTGTCAAAATAATTGACTTCAGTTCAAATTTTGTATGGACTTTTAATGTGTGTTCTAACTCTCAGCTCACTGCCACAAATTCACTCTTCACAGCAGACCTTTCTGCTGCTGCGATGTGATACGTTACATGATGAAAAGACCATGTGTATTTCATCAAGACGGAGACTGACTTCTACAGATGGCTGCGCTTTCTCGCAAACTGCCACCGAAATCCTTTATCATACATGCAAATACACCCGGCCATATGTACACAGACTCACAATAAAGAAAAAACAAAAAAAGACTGCTTTTGTTCACCACAGTCTGAGTAATTTATTTCAAGCAGTAAGTTGTCTATGTCTGAAGCACATGGCTTAAAATAGCCAGTCCACAGTAGCTAAGAATGGGACCCATTGCTCTGCCTCGGAGGACTTAACATACATATTGTGTCAGTGTGTGCATATCTTAAAGCAGTCTGCTTGTAATCTCATATATGGTTGCTGTAATGTATTACTGTGTGTGAGGATAATCAGTTCATGTGTTTATCTTCTCTTTTCAGGAGATAAGGAGGCAGGAGTGGACGGCCATCATTCCCAACTCTCAACTTATTGTCATGCCTTTCCCACATAATACACCCCGCAGGTGCATAAACACTTACACCTCTAGATATAATACAATATAGACAGGTCACAAATGGCTGCTTTCTTTGTTCACAGTGGTATAATTTGCTCTGAGAACCTGTTAACACTTGTTACTATGGACACTATTCAACACTTTTAACCGCCTCGTCTGATGTCATTTGCTGGCACATTTGAGTTAATGTTACCCTCAGCTCGCTCCAGACAGCGTCTCTGTGGTCTATCGTCACAAAACAATACCCAGAAGTGAGAAAACATGCTCACGCACACACGCTATTACCTCGCAGCATGTGTCCTCATGTTATCATGACGCAATTCACATGTAGCTGAAAACCCAGGAGGAGCTCCAGATGGCTTGTCATCTCAGACAAACAATGACACACATGCACTTTCCACAATAGGCTCATAACACTTGCTTATATGCCAGGCTTGCCAGCGCACACATACCTACATATACACCATGAGTGAAATCAGATTAACTGAGTGTTTATATGAAAACAGGCTTTTCACACAAAGTATAAGCTAACAGATTGCAAGATGAATCGAGATGAAGATAAAGTTAGTATATCAAAGTGGCTGGATTCCTGGAAATACATAAAAGTCCTTGGAAGCTCGAGAGGGAGCAGTTTTTCATTCTGTTCAGCTGTATGACCAGAAAGTGCGTTTATTTATTTTAACATAACACAGTCTCTGCTAATGTCCACCATTTTGGTAATTGCATTGTTTTTCTGTCGGATATAACTATGGCAAAACATAAAACAGCATATGACAATCTCTCTTTGTCTTTGTCTCGCTCTCTCTCTCTCTCTCTCTCCCTCTCCTTAGTTGGAGCGCTAAATTGTACCTTACTCCCAGCAACAGCGTGTTGCTGACGGCCATCGCACTGATCGGCGTGTGTGTCTTTATCCTTGTTATTATTGGCATCCTTCATTGGCAAGAGAAGGTCAGAACTCACACACACACAGACACAGAGTAACGTGTTGTAGTTAATGTTGGCCTCTTCCTGGTGATTTACTGCTTCAGAGTGTGAGTGTGTGTGTGAGAGAGAGAGAGAGAGAGAGAGAGAGAGAGAGAGAGAGAGAGAGCAGATTGGTCACAACCAGCAGCAGATGGGTCTCACTGTCCCTGTCCTGTAGTCCTTTCGCCTCCCACCAAGACACACATACACACTCTTTCTCTCGCTCTACCTCTCTCTCTCTCGTTCTCGGGGCCACAACCTGGAAGGACGTTCAACTGTAATTGCCTTCTTCTGTCCTTTCAACACGGCAGATCTGCTGTTCATTAACGACATAAATGTGCCCTCCAGGGAGTCGATGCATGTTTTCATGTTTTTGTTTTTGTTTTGTTTTTCTTCACCTCCTCCAGTGAAGAAAAAAAACCTGTTTTTTTGTTTTTTTTTTTAATGGAGACGCACACATACACATCACAGTCACAGCAAAATTTATCCCATCATAGCAGGGTTGATGACACTCAGACACAAACACAAATTATCACAAATGTTCTCTTTTTTTTCTGGATCATTTCCTTTTTCATCCACACACACGCGTGCGCACACACACACGCACACACACAGTCTGCTGGGCTGAGCAGCGCAGTAAGTTGCTGGCATCTTCTCTAAACCATCTGCCGTGAGACCATGTGCACTTAACGTGTTCGTGTTCGCGTGTGTGTGTGTTCGCGTGTGTGTGTGTGCGCGCGCGCGCGCGTCTTCACTCAGGTTGACGTGCAGCATGGTTACACACACAGAAGCGCTCTAATTGCCCTCTTTTTCAGAAACGTGGGTGTGTGCATCAGCTTCATCTGAACTGATGGGAAATTCAAAAAGATAAAAATAAATAAATAAGCATGGCTGGTGCCCAAACTAAGTACACAAGATACATCTAGCAGGCTCAGGTGGATAGGAGGAGTGATGAATGTGCAGATGAAAGCTATGTTGCAAGAGCAGGAAATGGGAAATACAATTAAGAAAACGGTTATTTCACTCTTAAAGGTTATTTACGGTACGGTGTTTATATATAAGCTACTTAAATGTGCTTGGGTGCAGCCCTTCAAAAAAAACACAAATGCTTAGCTCAGCATGAATCGTACTGTGCATACGTCACATGCTGATTGGTTGAAAGTTAGACAGTATAGTTGTAACATTAGTTTCTGGAACAATAGGTTCGGGTTTGAATCCCAGTTAGCTTATGCATCCAATAAAGCTACATGTTAACCAAGTCTACATCAGGTACGAAGTATCCTTGGACACGGTACTGAACTCCAAGTTGCCTGTGATGCGCCCATTAGACTGTGTCAATGCCAGAAAGCACTTAGGCATAGATAAAAGCTTATGAATGTTTGTGTTAATGAAACTTGTAGTAAGAAACCGCTTTGAGTGCTCAACTGAGTAGAAAGGCTCTATGAGTACCCGTCCATTTACCAAACATCAAAGATAAAAGAACAGCATGAAAAGCTCAGACAGTGGCTATAGTGGACACTTTTACACACATTTCACTTCAGCTCTGTTATGTTCAGTCCTGGTGTGTGCTGTTGTTGAGTAGCCCACAGATTCAACTCAGCTCTGTCTTATTCGCACACAAGGGTGGAAGACGTTGTCAGTCATAAACAACAATATATTTGGCTTTGAACACTGCGGTGTTCAAAGCTTCTAGAAAGGTTTTTGGTCTTTTTGACCACTCATTTCAGAGTTCTCATTTCCACAGCATGCAGTTCAGTAATGGTTTAATAATGTGGTGGTATATTATATAGTACTTGCAAACTCATGATAGGCTTTGATTAGATAGATTAGAAGCAGCACAGGAATATTTTATTCAAATGCACTGAAATATGCAACATCGCACTCATCGTCATTTCAATTCAGAACAAAACACTGCACCACAGTTGGCGAGGCATCCGACATTCCCAATGCATACAAAAACTCATTTGATTCAGATTACTAAATGCATTATCAGGTTTCCACTGTGCATAATCCTGAGTTTCCACTGTGCATGCAGCAGAACTTCAGGTTCAGTGATTGGAGTTTTTATTGAAATGCTCCTTGGGAGTCACAGTTGAATTAAGCCCTGTTTGCACTTGACTAGTTCTACCTGGGGAACTCTGTGCAGTTGGAATATTTGCAGAGGTACTGTGTGATGTTTATCCCATGCAAATCTGCCAAGGCTGCAATTTGTAAAGTAAAAATTCCAATTATCTACCATGTTACAGCAAATACAAAAGTGCTGTGAAAACTATCCATTGCAGTTGTTTGTTTTCTTTTCACTCATCTGTTGCCTGTGTCCCACCCAAGAATTATGAAGGTTGTGTTTAGAAACATTTTGGGTGCAAATTCAGGAGGCTAGAGTGTGTGTATAGCTTAGAGACAAATTCACAGAAAGGGCAACTTAAATCTATCTAAAGAGCAAAATCCTAAAGTGTAATGAGATGGTTGACATGCAGGGCAGCGTGCTTAAGGAACATTTCACCATCTTTCTTTAAAATGTGACAGGCTATTAGTAGTAAGCTAACATTAGGTCTGCAGCAAGCGGCCAGATGCCTTCTAATCAATATTTGCCATTATATGAGAGTAATATCAGTGGATTCCAATAAAACTCAGATCTACCCAGTTCGAATGTGCCACTCTAAACACAGACATGAGTGGGTAATTTTGAACTCACACAAGATAATCTGGTAAAAATTATCTTTATTTAGCTAGACTGTTACAGTTGTCTTTTATACCATTGGAAAGACAGTTTTGTTTTTTTACCTCTAGAAATGTGTGCATGTGAAATAACACTTTTCACTTTGCAACACTATACACTGTATCATTTTTTTTTTTTTTTACATACACCTGTACATAAGTCTCCTTCCATAAATCAAATTGCAGCTATTTCTAATTTAACTGCTAAACAGTGTTTTAAATCCACAGCGTTCCTCCGCCCCTGAAGCTAAACAGCATCAACTCTATCTGAGGATGATCTCCAGTGTCTTGTCACTATACCGTTCAGGTTGTTCAGGTTGACACAATTTACAGATAAATTTGATTTGAAATGGAATATATGTCTGGCCTTGATAACTTGAAGACACACAGCTGGACTGACAGGCTAATGTGGCGTAACCTCCTTCACCACCCAGAGAATTAACACTGAAGGTAAATCACATATACCAGCTGCTAACGTTCTTTCTTATATCTCATCTTCTCCCATCTCCGTTACAGCGGGGCATCCGGTAAGGTCAAGGCGAGCCGGCTGATTGACATTTGGCATTTCTGTGTGTTTGCACCGCCGCCTCTGGTATTTGCTCTTCTAATAACAAAGTCAGGCAGAGGGCAGAAGCAGGAGGGCAAAGACATGTTCCCCAGCCTAACCAGCTAACAGGGCTTTTACACAAATTCTGTGAACTTCTGTTCAATGCAATATTATGAAGAAATCCATATGACTATATTCCAGAAAGCAGAAGAAACAAGTATTTAAAGACACCTGTTACACCATTTTGAACTCCATAGTTTTATTCTTGGACTTTATTAGAGTAGATCTGCATGAATCACAGTTGTTCTGGCTCAAATAAATTAGTTATATCTTATTGTACATATATGGTATAGGGCTATGGTTCGGTCCCTTAGTTTGTCTGAAATAAGGGTACTGTTCCTTTAAAGCCAACTTCATTCCAATTGGCTGCCCATAGCAAGCAGAAGATTTCTGACCAGTTCGGTGAGGCTTTTGTACACAAAGCCAGAGCTACGTGTTTGAGATGAGCATATTAGTGATATCCTATCTCACGCACAGAGCTAAGAGTAGAGCAAACTGCCTGAAACAGAGCCTTTTAAGTGTTTGGCTCACAGGGATTAGGTTCACATACACTGACCTCATTATTTGAAACTTCTGCCATGTTTAATGCAAGAATCAACCTTTGCAACAGCATATAAATGACAGAAGTTGAGGAAAGGTCCCCTTTAAACAAATTGTGGGAAAGAAAAAACCAATGAAGCAGAATTGAATCAATCTCATCATCATGCAGGCCAGACTTAATTAGCTGACATTAAAGCCCTGTGAGACTTCAGCATGCATCACTGTAGTTTTCCACCTGGTTTGGGACTCAGACCAGCCCTCTGTGTCAGAAAAGCCTTTAGATGGACACAAATCGATGCTCTGCTGCTTAATGATGATTCAAGCCTCAGGATGACTATTGGTAGTATCCCCAGGACAGTCAATTAAACCAGGCTTGGACAGCAGCACGGCCCAGTGGATTGGTTAGCCAAAGGAAAGAACATCAAATCAATCTGCTCCCTAAAACATGTTGCATTTTTTTTTTTTAAAGAGTATAAAAAAACCAAAAAAAAACACAGCATCAATCAATATGAGATGCTGCTGTCTTTGAAGATAGATGAAGGCTTTATTACAAACCAAAACTGACAGGATTAAAAAAAAAGATTGAATAAATGTGTTTCTGCTCGCCTTTTGGAAGAAGCAAATTAGTCAACATCAGGGACGCATTGGCTGATCCACAAAAGAGGACATGCGTCTGAAAAAATCTTTCTAATGTAGTGACTGGGTTTAGTTATTGTTTTATACTAAAACATGAACAACTCTGCGGTAACATTTAAGCAGCATGTTTGGAAAGGGAAAAAAGACCTGATAGCATTTTCCCTTGTCGGCTGTTCACCCACAGAACAGAGTCATTGACTGACTGCACAATCAGCAGTCCACATAATGTAGGATCTTTGTTATTCATTTGTCTTCAACTGTGCCAAATCATGACCTTTAAAGACGTGCACTTCACCCCTTTAATCCTGCGCCTCATCAAGTCTTGATTATAAAAACAGACCAAAACCTTTACTCTTAAAGTGATAAATGCAACATTATATAGATAATGATATGGAGAGTAGCTTTGCATAATTCAAAATAATGTATTTTACAGTGGTGTGAAAAAGTGTTTGTCTCCTTCCTGATTTCCTATTTTTTGTATGGTTGTCACACTTAAATGTTTCAGATCATCAAACAAATGTAATTATTAGATAAAGATAGCACAAGTAAACACAAAATGCTGTTTCTAAATGTAGGTGTTTATTATTAAGGGGGAAAAAATCCAAACCTATATAGCCATGTGTGGAAAAAGTGATTACCCCCTAAACCCTAATAACTGTTTGGACCACCCTTAGCAGCAACAACTGTAGTCAAGCATTTGCGTTTGGATCATTGTCCTGCTGCAGAACCCAAGTGCGCTTCAGCTTGATGCCACAAACAGGACATTCTCCTTCAGGATGTTTTGGTAGACAGCACAATTCATGGTTCCATTTACCACAGCAAGTCTTCCAGATCCCGAAGCAGCACAACAGCCCCAGACAGTCACACTAACACCACCATATTTTACAGATGGCATGGTGTTCCTTTTCTGAAATGCTGTGTTACTTTTACACCAGATGTAATGGGACAAACAGGCAGGTCCTACTTAAGTGATTTCTTGATTGAGAACAGGTGTGGCAGCAATTAGACCTGGGTGTAGTTAGAGAAATTGAACTCTAGCCACATTGAGCTGTCTAAAGATGTGATACACCACAGCTAATTCATGTTATACCTGGGGGGGGGGGCACAATCACTTTTTCACACATGGCCATGAAGGTTTGGATTTTTTCCCATTTAATAATAAACACCTTAATTTAGGAACTGCATTTTGTTTTTTTCTTGTGTTATCTTTGTCTAATATTTACATTTGTTTGACGATCTGAAACGTTTCAGTGTGACAAAAATACAAAAAAGATGAAATCAGGAAGGAGTCAAACACTTTTTCACACCGCTGTAAATCTTGTTGGTGCAGCCCATTAGTTTATCATCTCTGACACCAGCTGTTTTAGCTCCTCTTCCTTAAGGCCACCCTTCTTTTAATACAATTTTCTTCTGTTTGAAGGATGTCCTCTCTCACTGACATCATACAGACAAGAATAGAAAAAAAGTCCTGAAACTGGGTGATTAGAGCCGTCTGTCGCCTCAGCTGTTGACTCACAGGGTTTACTTGTGCAAACACTGACCTCATTATTTAAAACTTTGACCGTGTCCCTCTTTAGATTCAACTAACAAGCATAGAGTAGGTAGAATTAGGTCCGTTTGGGCCAACACGACATTTAAAGAACTAGATCACGGATTTATGACACGTTTACAAGTGTGGCTTGGTCGCGGCAATTATTTTTCTTGGCAATGAAAAGATCCCGTACTGTTGAGATTCCAGAGAGGTAAGGGAAATCCAAAATCCTCATTCTGTGCATAAATGCATAGTCGAGCCAAAGCTTACACGAGGCTTCAGCAGTGTGAGGTTGTCCAAATCGATGAGGATCTTCTGAATATTTTTAGCACAAAATTTCCTCCCTTTGTGTGACTGTCCCTTCACTGCAGCTCAGCGAGGAAATGCCCGCAGAAATGAAAATCTTGTACTAAAAAAAACCAGAAACTTTGGATAATACCCACTTGAGTTGACTAAATCAGGCTTTTTAATCCTGACTACTTACACTGGATTTGTGTTGGGAGCATCGTGGGCAGTAGGAATGGCAGGAATAATTACACCAACAGTTACACTGATATAAAACACTTAAACAAAAGAATACTTTGGTTTCAAATGACTCCCAAAGTGACCTAAATGATGCATTTATAGATTTGGCTGTTCTGTACAGAGACAAATTTCACATAGGGAGGGTTGAGGGCTGATGGTGGAATATTATTATTAATATTATTTTTTTGATTGTAGATGCTTGGTTATAGGGACCAAAAATGTATGTTTAAGTCAATGACAAGATCACCGATTTTGTTCAAATAAACCCCAGAATATCAGACACTTGTTACAGTCTTGATCACTAGAATAATAGATTCTAACTCACCTGTAGCCATTTCCACAGGTTAATAATCATTTTACAGTAGTTTCACAGAAATTTGCACTACTGAAAATACTCTGTGTGGTTTTAGTCAGTGAAGCTGTCTGGTTAGAGCTTGCAGAAGGCCACGCTGTCTGACATCATACAGACTTTTTAATGAGGGAGCTAAATGTTTAAAGACCAGCTAATGTCCAATCTGACTGTGTCTCACATTTGTGTTCTCACCTGCACTTCTTTCAGGTGATGTCTCGAAATTGAAAAGCTGTTATCTATGTGTGAAAACGGCCCAAACGGCAGGGTCGACCCCAGATCATTTCTGTTCAGCTCAGACATTTTGCATGTCATTTTTCACACGACTGCAAGAGCTCGCTATGCAAATATGGTTGATTTTAACCTGCATCGTCCACCTGGTGAGGAAAGCATGAACTCAGTGTTTTCTGGAAAGTGCCGCTTATAAATAATTTAGTTAATACCCTCAGAGTCCTTTTTAAGAAAGATAGAAATGTATGTATTACAAATACGCAGTAACTACTTCTTCATTAAATGTAGCATTTGAGAAGAAATCGAGGTCCTTTCTGGTTGTTTTTAGTGAACATTAAGTTTGATAAAGTGATTCCGACGTGCTTAAAACGTCAACAAGTAAGGATGGACAAAATGTCTATGCTTTTCTTTTGGCGAAAAACTTTTTACACTTTCTTTTGAAGTCTACAGTGGGTTGAGTTTGACACCTGAAAGACAGATATAGGGTGGAGTATCACTTCAGCCGTGACTTTTGCAACCACAGCTGCAAATGTTGGCACATCCCCCGTGGCCGCCTCCTTTTTGTCTTCAAAAAGAAGTGTACATTATCCCTACTCCTGCACTGCGGGGATGAACACAGTCTGGACATGTTGAAATTACAAAATTGCTTTCATGGACTCTCACATCATAAAATGTTCTTGTTCTGTTTGAGACGATGTCAGGTGCCGGTTCAAAGAAGTAAACAGAAAACATGAGAAATTGCTGCTGTTGGCTGATTTTTTTTTTTTTTTCTTCTTTCATCAGCACACCAGGAGTATTAGAGTATTAGAAACAGGTGACTTGAGCAGGGCCCTTGGGGAGGAGGTGTTGTTGGGAGAGGGTGGTGGACGTCTGTCAGCTTGTTCACAGCTTAGTTCGTACACCACTGCCTGCAGCCATCACACCTGCCTGTCTGTCCCACTGCCCAGATGATGATAATAGACTGTTGGCTATGAATGCACACATATTATCCTTAAAAGCCTTTTCACATTCACGGGAGGACAGAAACCCTGTGTGCTTGTGTAATATTTGAATTTGATTTATCATCGGAGCAAACATTTCATTTTTACCTGTTGTGATCTAATTGAATATTAAGCTCCTCACCTAAAGTCTAATTTGTGTTATATCACTTATTAATAGGTTTGAACATTAGACTCCAAAGTTAACCAGAATGTTTTAGTTTGATCATTTTCCCCAAACACATTTTTACTAATCAATCGGTAAATGTAAATAAAGTACAGATTTTCCAGTTAAGCAATGTGTCCGTGCTTAATCCAAGAATAAATGGCAGTAGGTTCGGCCTATTCAGCACTGCTTTCAAATCTGTACGAGCTCAGTAGGACCTGGTTCAGGTTCTGGGACCGGTGCTCAGCAGATTGCAAATCCAGATTTTAGCTGCTTCAGGTTTATAAGTAATACAATGTCCTCACTTGCAACAAGCATACAGATGTACAGAGCTTTTGGCTTTTATAAAAATGTACTTTCTTTTTAGTCACACATTAGTCATCTCACTGCCATCAGTTTTAGTTTGGCTAACAAACAGCATGCTCAGGCTGCAGCTGTCAGAAGCTTTGATCTGTACAGCTTCTGTGGTTGCACATGTTGTTCTTGTTTATTGTGAGGTTAGGGGAACAGGCACCGTTTACCTGTTTGTAGTGGAGTATTCAGTGGTTCCCACATACCGTGCCCGTGTAACTTGGCTTTGCAGAAATAATAGCAGGTGATGTCTACATTATTCTCCTCGGCAAATCCAGTAGTTCTTCAGAAAACTCTGTGTTCCCGTTGTTCTGTTTTTCCTTGGTCATTATTAGAGAGAATAAAGTACAATTTAAGGCAGGGGTCTTATATTTATTTAGCTCTTGGGCCACCCTTTAGCCAAAGCAGTAAAAACATTGCATAGTAACCTATACTTTAAAAAAAAAAAAAGCCTCCAGAAATATCCGTTTCTCTGGAAAGGTTGTACAGGACGATGCAAACGTCTACCCTCCATTTCTTTATATTGTACTAACAAAATTTGGAAATGGGTGCTGAGATTTATTGTACATATTCAAATTCCCATGTATAAGGCAGAAGAAGAGTTGTACAATTCTAACGAGCTTTAAAGTCAGTATTTGGTATGACCACTTTTATTCTTTGCAGGCTTTCTTGTAATTTCTTTAAATGTCAACTAAAACTAAAGGTCCAGATGCAGCTCTCAGGTTCTGTGTCAGGTCTCTCCTGAATTTCTTTTTTATTTCTTGAGGACATGACTTTCACATACTGTTCATCTGCTGTAGATGGTTTTCTTAAGCCTGACACTTGTGTCCTTCACTTGTCCCGTTTCCTCAGATGTTTTAAGGACACATCTGAGGTATACCAAGGTTTTCACTATTAGCTCATTGGGAATCATTGTGTTGTTGCAAAACTACTATTATGTGTTTGTCAAACTGTTGTTTTAGTCACTTCTCATAAAATTTGCAACAAATTGTTGTGACTGCTAGTAACAAAATGCCCAAAGACACAATTTAAAAATGTCATCTTAACGGAGTTGTCTTTTCTGTGTAGACACAACACTGGTTTGTAAGTTGGGCTCCAAAATGATCAATTGTAGATCAGTGTTAAAGTTGCTTAACTAAAAGAAAAACACATTCCTCTGAAAATGGTCTGAAAAGGGACTGGACTGAAAACGATTGAAAAAGCAGCCAATGTCCAAAGAAGATTTCCAGGACCTTCAGAAACCCTCAAGAGCTATTGCTCAAAAAAGTCTGGCTCTTTGGAAGCACTCAGTGTTCACTGGTGGAGTTATTGAATTACTTATTATTAATAATCCTTTATTTATTCAGGTAAAAATCTCATTTCCTAGAAAGACCTGGCAAAGTTGTTGGGTGCTGAGGAGCATAGTGAGTAAAAAATTGCCGAAGCTCTGCTGATAAAGATTTCCAAACCTCCTCTGGTATTAATGTCGGCACAAGACCTGCAGTGGGTTTCCATGGATGAGTAGCTCCTGTGTTATGTGTAGGTGGAAGCACTTTCACGGTGTACAGAAGTATATATCATATGACATTATGCAAACTCTGTTAGAGCATACAAATCCAAACATTTGATTAAAGAGCAAACAGGGGTTAAAAAATAAAAGAGAGAAGGAGTAAGACAAACCAAAACCCAGAATACTGAAGTCAAACCAAAAAGCTGCAAGTAACACACTTAAGAGGTTGTTAAACTACATCTCTCACTCATTTGCCTGCATGATATTAATAAACTCAATCCACCTTTACAGCAGATCAGATCTGTCCATCTGAAATCTCAAATCAATAAAATCCTGCATCACATTAAAACTGTCTACTTACATTCGTGTTTTCTCACTCAACCCTGTGATGGATGTTTTGAACTTTCAAATAGCATTATTCTAAATGCCTTTAATGTTGTGACGGCACTTTCCCCAAGATTTGAAACAATCAAGCCGATTTTCATTTTTAGACATTTTTCCCGACCATCTCTGATTGTTAGCCATTAATTGAAAACCCCACGGGCATTCCCTAAATACACGGTAGTGATTTGCCTTTCTGGTAGCCTCATCCCCTCCAGCACAAGCTCTGTCCCTCCTTAGAAATTAATTTTTGTACATGACAGTGAAAAATCCATTTCAACAGATGATGGAGAAGCTAAAACTTCTTTCGAGAAATAAGTGAAGGTCGTCATTGTTTGTTTTGTATGCACAACAAAATCTGATGATGTGTCCTCTGTATTTATGACTCCAGTACAAGATAAATGACTGTTTTCCTTTGACCTTAAAAACCTGGCTTTGTGTGTTTCTCTGTGTGTGTCTGTTGTGCAGAAAGCAGATGACCGAGAGAAGCGCCAGGAAGCCCACCGCTTCCATTTTGATGCCATGTGAAGGAACAAAGCTGCATCATGGGAGAACATCCTCTCCCATCCTCCTGCGCATGCCGCTCACCCGACCATCCTTTTCCTCTTCTTCACACGTTTTCACTCAGACTCATTTCAAGGGCCCATAAATGGATCCTTGTATACCCCAAAACGTTTCTTTTTGATATTTTTCAGTCCTTGAGTCAGATGTTAAATATTTATGCTCCATTTCATTTATTCATTCCAGTTTTAGAAGTACAGGAGCTGCAACAAGGCCATAGAGACAGAGAACGAAATTCTAATGGGATCACTCTCAAGTTTAAAGCAGTGATTTCTTTGGACCGAGTGTCGTTAGGAGTGTGATCATCAGTGGTGTTGGTAGTATATTTGGATCATTTTGAAATGCCCAACAAGTAACTCCAATGATAAAAGCAGTTTCTTTTTGTTTGTTCACTGGAAAGGAAGCACATTTAACATTGTGTATATATATAAATGTGCATCAAAGCCACACACGTGTTACTGTCCATTGTCTTTTCACAGCTGATGAACCTCTGGGGGTTTTTTTTCCTGTGAAATTAAACTGAACTGATGATGTATGATATTGATTCAGCCTCACAGCTACAGACAGCAATTGGTGAAAAGTGACCATAATGTGATATAATGATGCTGCAGAACATTTTTATGCTTCCGATCCCACTAAAAATAATGAATGGCCTTCATGTGTGCTGAGTGCAAGTTTGTCTCTTTTGAGTCTGTCCTAAAACGGTGCATCATGGGAGTGCCAAAATAAAGAGCCTGCAGTCTGCAAATGTCTAATTCTGCTGCATCAAAGCCCTGCAAATCATCCGACGCCTGGTTGTCCTGCTGAATAAGGCACAGTTCAATAGTTTCGTGTTTTAATTTCTGTTGTCCTTTAAAACTTAAAAGAGCTGGGTGCTCTGGTGTGTTTTATTTATTTTCCAAGAATGAGCTCATGGCTTTCCATGTGGTTGGCACTTTTTTTTAAACAAATGATTAACTGTGGGTGTGTGTAATTTATGTGGCTTGCAAATGAATGTTCAACCTACTAAATGTGTTTACTTACTAAACTTGAGAATAAAGGTTTCTTCTGCTTAAGTCACATGTTTCTTTCCCAGTTCCACTCCTCTTAAAGCTATTCATAAAATTATGGCCCCCAAATCATACTTGATCACTTTTAGGAATTTCTCACAGGCGCTCCTTTCCAAGAACATGTTTTTTTGTTTATTTTCTTGCTGGGAAGCTAATGGCAAATTCCACTCAAAATAATCTTCTTTTTATGCTCTCATTATCTGAATTTGGTTCACGGTTAAATTAAACAGCCTTTAATTTTACATGAGACCCCTGGAGGTCCCTTGGAGCACCCCTCTGGGTCTGCACCCCTCTACAGGGCCACCCTACTAAATAATGCATGAAGAGGGTAAACCTTCCCTGCATAGAAAATGAGAGTAACAATGTAGCCTTCAAGCAGATCGCAACTGATTAAAAACACTTACAGTATTGATAGACAATTGCCAGCCGGCGGTGTGTGTGTGTGAGAGAGAGACGATGTTTGAAGGAGAGATACAGTGAGGAAGACAAGGGGACTCAAAGCAGTAGGTGGTGCGCTGCACGCTGTGTTAGACTAGGCAGCAAATAAAGCGTTACAGAACCGGAAACATGATTTGGCCTTAGAATTAAAAGCATCCAGCCAAAGAAAAGCGTCATTCCCTTTCTTAATGAGCAATGTTCACCTGTGCATGACTGTATTATTCGGGATAGCTGAAACAGTGTTATCCCAACTCCCATCTGTCATAGTTTAGATAAATAGATATTTTTACGCTCTTTTGTCTTTAAATGTTGCAACAAAGTTCGCGAGTTAAACTTTATTTTGAAAGACCTCACCGGAATAGCTCTGTGTGCGTTATGTGTAACTTGACTGTGTTCATGACAAGGCTCTCATTGATGTAAGCTGCGCCCACGGCTTAAATGAGCCTCGTTCAGGAGCGTTTCTTAGTTCAGACACGGGCGGAGAGCTGACAGAGACGGACTCTTCTTCTTCTCCACCTCCTGCTGTCCTCCCCCGTACTCTTCCCCAGTCTCCATCTCTCTGTCACTCTCCATCCATCATCCATCCGTCTGCGTCTTTTGGATACCTACCTACCTCTCCTTACAGCGCGTCAACCCAGCTGGATCAGTCCATCCTCCACATGTCTTCTCCAACGTGGTCCAACTGCAGGCTGCTTTTGCTGTAATGATGCCTGACTGAAAGGCTCGCAGCGGGGTTTATCTTGCAGGCAAAACAGCAAAGGGAACGCCGAAGAAGAGCTCGGTAGAGCGCGACTCTGCGTAATGGATTTACTTTTGTCCAAGCAAAGTTGGATTTTGCGAAGAGCCTCGTGGACCCCTACAATGGTCAGAAAAGGAGGGCGTTTTTAGAAAAGGTGCTTTTGGGTTAGGAATCACATCGTCAGAGGAAATGAACAGAGGTGAGTTGTACAGGAGCCGCTCGGTCATCCGAGGTGCGCGTCAAGGTCTGATTCCTTGGCCACGACACGGACGACAGAATATTTCAACCTTGGATGTAATGTTTAACCTTTAATCCTCTCCTTTTTAGCGCTGCTGACAGTTTAACTGCAGGTTGTGGGGTTCGATCCCATCAGAATGAAGGTGCCATGAAATTCAAATACCCTATTAACAATGGATGCGCTTCAGAAGATTAAAATGCGCCTCGTTAATTTTATGTTTTTCGCTTAATCAGAGACAGCCGATGCAATTTACAGACAGTTTTCAACGTTTGTTTTTTCCTGCTGTCTGTCACACCTATTTCCAGTCTTTCTTAATTTGCATCTACTTGCCCTCTTGTGACAGATCTTGGTTCCAGCTTCTGCTGCTCAAACCACGCAGGTCCTTCAGGGTTTGGTTAAGTCTGAGGGGCTTTACACGACCGGAGCACATTTGCTGCTAATTACAAAGACTTAGTAAAAAAATAAAAATGAAAGCGAACATCATTAATCATTTGGTATTTTGAGCATTTAATCGATAAAAATAGTTTTGTGCTTTTATTATATTGTAATGGTCCAGTGGTGCAAGAAAAAGCAATCAGAATCTGAGCGGCACTCAGTTTACAAGTGAGTGGGAGTCAGATTTATGATCATAGTAGACAGCAAAGGTCAGATACAATTTTTTTTTTAAAACGCACAGCAACGATACGAGTCGTCGGCGCGCATTAAGTGCTTCCAATAAGGCGTAATAAAAGCAACTCGTCACAAACAGTGTAGCGTAACGTGAATCTGTCCAGAAAAGGAACCCTAAATCCATTACATGTTTTAATATATGTTTTCAATAAACTAAACGAAATACACCCTCATATGACTTCGCACTGCATGGTTACAGCTAGGGGTGTCATGGGGTGCCACGGTGACCAGTTCCTTCTCTGCTGCGGTGGAAGCGACTAAGTTTAAGAGCCAGTCACAGATGTCCCGCACACGCGCGTGCTGCTGTCGGAGCGACTCCCGCTGCAGCCACAGGCTCGCGCCGTCGGCACAAGAGGCACGCGCCGGAGCACAAGGCTCCAACGGCGGTTAAGTGCAGCGAACCAGTGAAAGGGTCTGCATGTGTGGGCAGTTCATTGCACCGCTGAGGTTTAGGCCATGAAAACAATTTAACAGCAAAGTGAACCACGTCTAACGAAGGCGAGAAGAACGTCACGGCCAGAAAGGAGCTTGGCCGCAAGAGGTTAGCTCAATACACGGGGATGAAAAAAGAAGTTCTGGGCATGTAGCTCTATCCTGACCACGTCTTAATAATACGTGACCAGAAGATACGGAGCGTTTTAAGTGCAGTTTTCCAAAGAAATTTTAAAGAAAAATCTATTAATTAGTAAAAAACTACTGAACAGGCTAGAGTTCCTTGCACTTCAAAATAAAAGCTGCTTCAAGCATTACCTCCCATATTAAGTCGCTGACCTGCTGTTTCTATGGAGCTCCCTTTGCTGACTTTAAGGTGCGTTTGTAAATGCTCTGATTAAAAAAAACCGCTTGCCGTGAGTCTAACAGCCAGCACAGTGGCGCTGTCCAGTGTGTTCCTGCGCGGTTGATTTTCTGATCCTTTCTGTGACTTTCAGCACCCTCTCTGGGTGAATGTACCTCACTATTTCACTACACAGGTTACAGTGTGAGTAAAACTAAAGCCTTTATAGAGACTATCATATCTTTT
This sequence comes from Pelvicachromis taeniatus, assembly GCA_015108175.1. Lineage (NCBI taxonomy): Eukaryota > Metazoa > Chordata > Actinopteri > Cichliformes > Cichlidae > Pelvicachromis > Pelvicachromis taeniatus. Next base: position 42,971 of record VURO01011042.1, read on the forward strand.
CAACTGTTTGGCAACAGCCATGATGAACTGCAGGATATTCCTGCCAGTAAACAAAGAATTCTGTATTCGCCATTGCCATGCCCCCCCCCCAAATCTAAAGACAGTTTAGTTTCTATGTTCCTTTGCTTTGGACTTGTAGCCACAAGTGAATTATCTAATTCCCAGGCACTTCTAACTCGTGCTCATAAATTCATCTTGAAGCCACACTAAATCATTGCCAGGCTATAGTATCTCCTGGGCCTGCAATGATATTTCTTCCACCCGTGTAGGGGGTGTGTGTAACAGCAGTACTGCTTAGTCTGTGTCAATTCAGAAAGCTGTGGTGGCCTCAGTTTATGCCCAGCTTCTGCTTGGTTTGGACGCCAGAGTGAGAAGTGATGTAAATATGAAGTGACATGACCTAGAATAGCAGGGTTGAAACCGGCGGTAACGTTTCCTCTTGTGCTTTAAAATGACCAGAGGTCAGAGGGATGAGCTGACCCAACCTACATTTTTTTAAAAGACTGCTGTATTTTATAAGATGTTGGCCTATTAACTCACTTTTTTTGCAAGTTGTTTCTATGCTCAAAATCTCCATTCTCCACCTGTTTTTTTTACACATTTTCTCTTGATGTTGAAGTGACAAACACTTGAATTCTGTTTAGCTGCTGATTTATTTATACTGTTTCAAAATGTGTTACAATAGCTGGAATTAATTATGCAACCTTTGCCCAATAAGTGAGTTTACATTTTTATAGACTTGAAACACATTTAAGCCACCGTAGCCCTCTGTCTTTACGGGTAAAAGCACACTTATTACAAAGTCTGTGATTTTGACATACGGCCTCCGGAGTGTGGTGAGATTCCCACTGTGCACACCGTAGCTTTGTAGAGGGCAGCAATGTTTCAGATAGCTTCAGAATTTAGATTGTGGCTTATACAGTGGAAAAAGCCTCAGTGTGAGCTTGCAGCCTCTATCTGTTATTTGGGTGGTCTGCTCTCCAAATGTGCCTGTGGTAGTTTGTACTCCCACCTACTTCACTGCAAGATAATGGAGACAGAGGTAATGAGGATCCTGGAGCCAGGAGGGGGGGTTTCTGTATGTGTGCATTTCAAAATGAGTCTAAGCATCTACGCTCACTGGTACAGTTGTGTTCATTGCTTATGTTAAATGTGCATTGTTCTTCATTAGATATCCGCTTCTTTTCTTTCTCTCAGTATTCCATCCGTCCTTCCTGGGAGCCATCGTGCAATGTGCCATGCTCACACTTGTTCTCCTAGTCGATGTGAGCGGGCCAACCTATTATGAACTCAGCGGGGATCAGGTCTACAGCGGCTTATCAGAGCAAGACAGTGTCAGATGCTGTAACATGCGTGCTCTCAGTGCAGATATCATTCTACTACAATATATTCCATTTATTGTCCGTGTCCATGCGCTGCCCAGATGCCTGTCTTCTCATCAACACTGTGAGCCCAGAGGCCCGTTATCCATTTTTTTTTTTGTGCTAATGCTTTATCTTCCTGGTGCCCAGAGGCTGGAGATTAGTAGGTGGAGCTGGTAGATTCAAATTATCTTTAAATAACTCTACGAGTATCACTGCAAGTCTGTTCACATCGTATAGGTACATTTAAAGCTGTGACTAATTCCAGTATTGCCACCATTCATATCTATATATAATCTTAGCAGTATTATTTCTGAATGTACAGATGCCTTTATCTCACACTGAACTTTATCTCCATTCAGTGTTGTCATTAGCAACATATTTCTGAAACCAAACTGCCTACTAGCTTTTCACTTTAGTGCTGCAGATAAAACTATTGTTGCTATTAATATTCTTCTGCCTCCATGTTTCATGTTTCGCTATCAGTGGAATTCCTGAATAACTGGTTAAATTTGACACCTGTTTAGTGAACAACTGAAACCATTTTGATAGTCAGGTGTGAAAATGTACTTATAGGTCAAGGAAAACAGTCTTTTAGATTAATAATTTTTTTGACATTTTATAGACCAACAGTTTTATCGTTTATCAGTTAACATGGAAATAATATGCAGTTTAATTAGAGAAAATCATCACAGTAGCCCTTGTTTATTGTGACGCTGGATGACAAGTACTGTCATAATATTACAGTGTCACTATTGTGGCAAAAAAAATAATAACTGCTAATAATAACTAGTATTATAATAACCATAATACTGCTATTTATGGAAAATCTGATGAAACTAAATCTCCTGGTCCAATTAATCTTAATTGTGTGTTTTCGCCTCTGTTTTTGGTAAAAAACAAAATGACCCTGAAAATATTGTGGGAGAAAAAGTGTGTAACCATGAATGTATAAATCTTTAAAAACACGAACATGATATCACTATTTCTTATTGAGACTTTGTTATTGGCTATCATTAACACAGATATATCACAACACCCAATCACTGAAAAGCAATCAATGAAATGTTGACTTCATGTCTAGTTCTCACTTTCCATCTTATATTTGTGTTATATACAGGATGCCTTTGCACTCTTTGTCCTTCCATGTATAATTTGTATTGACTGTGTTTTTTCCTGGAGGCAGATACGTCATTCTTAATATACAGTTATAGCATTAACTTTTCTCTCTCAGCTCTCCTCTTCCTTTTCCAGCCATACTTTTTTTTAAAAAAATTTTATTTTACTAATTCAATCACAGACATGCTTAAAAATTATATTGATCTATATTTCACTTTCATCAGACACTGGGGAAATCAATACCACAGCCGATCACATTCGGTGTCTGTTCAGTGGCTTTACTGCTGATGAACTCAAGGATATGAATACAGAATTGAAGTCACCTGTGACTAATGTGTAATATCTCTGTTTCACAGCGTGGGTACTCTTCTTTCTAATAGAAGAGGGTTTCGCTCTGGCACAGAGAACTAAAGGTAAGCTCAGGTGCTCCTATTTTCTTTTAATGTTGCTTCATCCATATTGAGCCAGTGTGAAATGAGGAGGCATTATCTCTACTTTTATCACAGGACAAAAGGGTTCTTTTCTTAATTCCATCAGGCCTCTCGTCCCTTTTTATCCCCTGCCTGCTTGTTCCTTTTCTTGCACCAATCCTCCGTACACCCTCCTTGCCTTCCAATCAACCCTCATTGATCCCTCGACTCAATAACCCATCTGTCTGTCGCTCTCTCTTTTTCCGCCGCCTTTCTGATTTCAGAATCCCCGAGCGATTATGGCGGGCAGAGGCCCAACCAGAACGACTGTGGCACGTGGATCCGCAACATCAATGGCGGGAAGTTCACCTCCCCAAACTACCCAAACACCTATCCACCCAATAAGGAGTGTGTTTACATCCTGGAAGGTAAAGCCAGATCACTCACCGATGTTTCATCTTCTGCTCCATAGCGCCAGAACATCTGACACAGTTTCCCGCCTTTCAGCGTGTTGCCTCCTTCAGTGAATGTCATTAGCCTGACTGGCATTGTTTTATATAACCTCGCTCCTATCTGATTTTCTGTTCTTTTGCTAGCGGGCAATCATCCTGACATTTTTCCAAATGAGCCATCCGGAGTTTGTTTCAGCACACAGATATAACCCTTTGAGAATGATGGAGAGTGGCGCATTGTGGGTAGCGCCTGACTTCTGGCCTCATCAGAGCAGTGCTACAGTGTGCTCATCTCTATTGGCAAAAGATGCGGTTATTGAAGTAAAATATAAAAGAGATGAACATCTGCTACACAACTGAGCTCTGATGGCGTATCACTGAATTGTAGGCATTCTTGTCAGCTTTAGTGTTTACCAGAAATATCACACCCATCAGTAATTTGGTTTCCTGCCGCACGGGAAACATAATGGAAAGCATCATTAGTAGCTATAGGAGATGAGGTCTGGGATGCTGCTTGATGTGTTTTCTAAATTGATGAACTGTTTATCCATGAAGTTAAAGTGCAGGCTCTGATGCTGATGAGATGTGTGCTTTTACCTTCCATGGCGGAGAATAGATTTTTCATATGGCTCAAGTGCTCCCCCTGTGGACGAAGGAAGCTCAGACTGATTGTTGGTGAATAAGCTGTGACTCCATCACAGTCAGCATACTGATGTATGCAGTAGTACCTCGCAGCAGGTCTGGGACACCACAGATGGAACCTATCATTTACTATTATTTAGTCCTGAATGGCCTTAGTCATATTCATATTCAGGCTCCAGTGTTCAGCCTTTCATTCTGAATCGCAGGGAGATGGATGCTCACGTTTGGTAGAAGAGCTAATCAGATAGCTTTGTAATCATAAATTGTGGTTAGTGAGCCTCATTGATTGTCATGTCCCAGAGTTCATCAGCTCAGTGATTATACATTCTGCTCTTTACGTATCAAGCTGTGTCATTTGCATTTGTCTGTCTGTGTGTGTGTGTGTGTGTGTGTGTGTGTGTGTGTGTGTGTGTGTGTGTGTGTGTGTGTGTGTGTGTGTGTGTGTGTGAGAGAAGGAGACAGAAAGTTATAGAGAAAATGAGACTTAACACATCAGGGAGTGAATGCACTCATAGCAGGAAGTGCAGGCATACAAGCTGCTCATTCAAGCAGAAAGGTTCAAATTCAAAGGAAAGAACAGCAGCAAAAATTCACACAGGAAAAAGAGAATCACTTTGGTTATTTTAGTTCACTTGTTCTCTGTGCCATACACATGTACCATCCTTGACCTTGCTCTTTTTTCTCTTTTCCTGGGTGCATTTTGCTTCTGCAAGCTTGGCATGATTGAGAGCCCCACGCCCTCACCCTCAGTGTCTTTATTTAGTATGAATCATCTCTGAAGTCATGAACTGCCCTTGCAACTGACTGTGTGTGTGTCTGTGTGTGAGCGTGCGTGTGCGCGCATGGGGAGGGGAGGAGTGGTATTAAAGTGCCACAAACATTCAGTACATTCACATTCATCTGGATCTGCATGACAGATGAACTTGTGAACTAGAGTTCATGCTGTGACTGCAGTGTTGTGTATTCACAAAATCAGTGACAGCAGTGCTGACATATCCCACAGTGGCTCCATTTGTGGATGCTGTGGTCATGTGTGTGCACATTTGCATTGGTGACACATTAAAGGAAAAGTGCAGAATAAAATATTTTACTGTTGGGCAACCGCACACCTGTCAGAATGGCTTTGATCCTCATTGACATTGATAATGCAAGTTTCTGTAATCCACTAAAAGGATGAACAACTTTGCCACAAAATATATTATCATTCTCATCTTCTCATTTGGTGCTTTGATGATGGTGTGGAGAGCACCGCCTGACATCTCAGTCCCAAGTCTCTTGTAGGCGTTCGGCTGGGTTAAGATTGGCTAATGCAAAGGCAATCGAATATGACTCACGTAATTTTTATACTCATTCAGTGCACCCTTATACCTTATGGATGGGAGCATTTTTGTCCTTGAAGAGACCACTCCAGTCCAGACAGAAATGTGTCATCATACATCGAAGACTCAGAAATACTCAGAGCAACTTTGCACTGATTTGAAGTGAACCTCTTCTGAGGCGAGAAGTGGACTCAAACTATACAAGCAAAATATTCCTCCAGCAAACAAAAGTCTCCTTATTATCTCATTGTAGGAGTCAAGAGTTCATGGTTTTCCTTTAATTTGTCACCTGTATACATTTGTTCCCCATATGTATGGGGAATGGATTGTAAACGGGCTGAGTAGCACAACTGGGAAGTATAAAGTCGAAGCTAAAACCTGTCTGGGATGGATGGATGGATTTGGGGTGAGACCATCATATTCAGTGAGCGCTACAATAGGTAATGATGTTACAGAACAAACAACCTCCTCAGCTGGAGGGAGCAATATTGGTCATTATTCATCATTTGAATAGCAGAAACTGCTCTGAAAGTCCTCAGTAATGTAGCCTGTAAGGAGACAGGAAACATTTTCCTCCAGATTGATCATTTTTAATTCAGTGCTAGTTTTCAGTAGTCACATCACTTTCTTGTGGCTCAGTTGTCACATTTTTCTTGATCATTTTGGTTCTTTCGATCATGTCTGAATACGACTTTAAGAAACATTTACATACAGTAAAGATTTGGCATGGCTAAGTATCAGAAATTAACAGTCAGCGATGTGTCTTGTGTAGAACAGACTTTATAATCTGCACCTTGCTCTGAGCCAACTTCTAAAAAGTTCATCTCACCACCCAGAGAGCTGAGGGCTTTAGAACTGACAGCCTATCTGCTTAACTTCAAAATCCAGATTAACTCATATTTGACTCTAGTTTAAATTTATACTTTAGAACATCACCCAGATTATCTGTGTCCTCTAAAAGAAAGATTTAAATTGTATTCGTTTCACAGATTTTCTCCCTTTGTTTCTTTTCTCTCCCTGCTCCCTTGTTTGCCAAAGCCCTTCCTAGACAAAGGATTCAGCTGTCTTTTGATAAGAACTACTACATAGAGCCATCGTTTGAGTGTCGCTTCGATCACATCGAAATACGGGATGGGCCATTTGGTTTCTCTCCGCTTATTGATCGCTTCTGTGGGGGAAAGAATCCAGAGATTGTCACATCCACAGGACGTTTTATGTGGATTAAGTTCACCAGCGACGAGGAGCTGGAAGGCCTTGGATTCCAAATCGAGTACGCCTTTATTGCAGGTACAAGCAACCGAACTGCACATTTGCACTGAATGTAATAGCACAGACTGTGAAAGCATATTTTTGTACACATCAAAGGTTTTGAGTAAGATGTGTGAAGAACAGGATCTGATTAGTTTGCTTTTATCCAAAAACATAAAGGAGAATCTGATCTCAGTATAACAAAAGGAATACTTTTCTTCCCTAAAGCCTTTTCCCCACCTTTCCCATCTTGTTTGTGTTCATTACCAGTAAAAGATGATGGAAAAAGACGGAATGTACATCTACATTTCTCTCATAGGATCTACAATTTTCTTCAATCATAGATTTTTTCCCCCCCTGTTTTCTTGCTGTTCAATAGAGATACATTCAACATCAGAGCCTTCTAAATCTAAACCCAATATGCCCAGAAATCAGTGCCTCCCATCAGGTGACAGATATTAGCTCCAAACAGACCTCCTTTCTGCTTTATCTAGGATGCGCTAATGTGATCTTATCTTGTGTTCTCTTCTTACCTGTTTCTGCTCTGTGGATTGAGAGCAATGTGCCATCCAAATCTTATCATTTCAGACCCTGATTTCCATCTGCACGTGGGTGGACTGCTAAACCCCATCCCAGGTAAGCTCTTCAGTATTTTGCAGGTTTGCGTTCGATCCTTTTTGAAGAGCTCCTCTGTGCTCAGAAGCTTACCGGAGGCTATCTTAGGAACTGGCGTTAATGCTGAATGTGCAAATGTACTTTGACAGGCACACAATTGTATATGAATTGAAAGGATATACATGAAGACACATGCGCAAATTAAAGAACATGAAGGAAGGAACGCACACCTCTTTTATTTTGCTCTTCCCTCCCTGCCTTTCTCTCTTTGTTCCTCTGTCTTCCTATTGTCCTTTTTCCTAATCCGCTATGCTGACTTCAACTCAGCCTTAAATCCTTTTCTTTCCTCTATAAAATCCATCATCTGTCCCTCTGTTTGTCATGTGTTTCTTCTCATAACAACCGTTTTTCTTGTTATCCTCTGCTCTCTGTTTTTCTATTTGCTTCTTTTATGTACATCCATGTGACCCTATTCTTGACTTCTTTATTTTACACCTTTCCCTTCTCTTCCTTTCATTTCTTTCTTCTTTTATGTTTCTCCTCCACATTTCTGTCTCTCTGCAGACTGCCAGTTTAATGTTGGTGGATGGGACGGGATTATCCGCTCCAGTCAGGTGGAGGAAGAAAACCGAGTGAAGCCTGGTGATGCCCTGGACTGTATCTGGACAATCAAAGCTCCTTCTCAGTCCAAGGTCAGTACTAGGGTCCGTTTTAGTCAGTAAGCAGGTGCGATCCTTAACACATTTCTTCTATCCTGCTTGAGCTCCATTGTGGTGCTTTCTGAACACTAAAATCTAGCTGGTATCTATCTTTCTGCTTGGATGAGTCATGTTCAAAGCCACTTCATTATGCCAGACAAATGCACACCTTGAATAAATAAAATCTCTAAACATCCTCCATACTCACTACAAAATAAAGTGGAATAACATTCAAGGGTTTTTATTCATCTCTCTTGGGGATGTTTGTTACACTGGCAACATACTGAGTTGGTGCCACAGAAAGACAGAGATTTTACATCTAAACCATCAGTAATGTTTCTCTCAGTTGTGTTCTATCATTTCACGCCTCTCAGCAGCACTGAAAATTGAGGTTACACATCTTTCTCAGCGAATTGTAAGAGCACAGGGGCTCTGTTCACACCCCAGCTCAGAATATTTATTTTGGCCACTAATGGAACTGTGTAAATGACAAAAGCCTGCATGAATCCTGTCCAAGATCGCATGAAAGTGATACAAAAATCTCATTGCAACAAATGCGGTTAGTCCCAGAATAGATATGAATAGCCATCCATGAAAAGAAATCTGAGGAGAAGTAATTTTGAATTTTACCAAGAGGACTTGAAACGTGAACAGAGTTGAAGTGAGTGTGTGTGGGGGGGATCCTTGGAGTGCAAACAAGAATAGGAACGACTCAGAATATCTAAACAGTCATGAAGTAAACTCTAAAATCATCCTGTATACTGTCAGTCTGTTCTGTGTGCTCCACTTTCCATTCCTGCACCTTCCCACTGTTCTCTGTCTTTGCATCATTAACTCTTTGCACATTCACCTGTTAGAATTGTGATATTATCACAAATGTCTCTTATCTGGTTTTATGTCACTGCAAAACTATTTTTGATATTCTCTGTTACAAGACAAGTAAATATGTAGCCAAGAAGATGTAAAACCACAACTCGAAAAAAACACCTGTTTACTGTTTACCACTGAAGGGGGACGCTTAGGAGTGCACTGGTGGTTTGTGGGGTCTCGGTAGATCAGGTCTAAGCCAATACATGTAGAGTCAACTCAATACTTTGTTTGTTTTTTTTTCTTTTTAATCATGTTTCTTGAGCTGTAGCTGAGCAGTGTTTACAACACAGCGGTGCAGTTGCTGCTGAGAGTGTTATTTCCATTATGGAGTGTACTCAGTCTGTCACAGCTATGGCACCCCTCTCCTATTTAAGTAAACCTCTTGTATAGACTTGTTTTTTGCCACATTTTTGAGACGGTTTTGTCACATTTGAATGGCTGGCATGTAAAAAAGTAGCGTCCACGTGAATGCCGAGGCAGGTTGCATTGTAGCACAATGACCACTGATTCACTTCACCTCCCAGAGGTTTTTAGTGTTGTGGCTGATCGGTGGATATAAATCTCAGTAAGTCTATAAATTTTTTACATTTAAATATGTAATATGAATGCATACAGTAGCATTGTGCACTCTCTTCATTGAGAGCAACACTTCTGGCAGTCTTGTCTGGACTGTGGTTGTAATTTAAAACATAATAGGTGTGAGCATTGCAAATACACAGAGAGGCAGCATGGGAAAAAGCAGTGCAGGCGAATTTTATTTAGTGTGGCCCTGGAGATTCACGAGTAGGCAATATTTTCAGGCCAAGAATGAAAACCCAGTGATAAGTTCTGATATTTATGACTAGATATCAAAAATCTCATTGGAATTACAACCGCAACCTGGCTAGCCTTAATTCATTGCTGCTCTGCTTCTCCCTCGTGACTAAATGAGTCATCCGCACACTCCTGGGCTGCTTACTGGGCTCAATACACTAATGCACACAAATTCATGCACATCCTATTAAGTATAAAGTGGCAGATGCATTCAGTCACAAATTACACAGTATCCATTCACACAGTACAAGTAATTACCCATGTACATTAAATACTGATATGTATATAGGAAAGTCATATTTTATTCATACATGATTTGCATGGACACACATTCTTTTCTTACTCGCATAGAAAGTATCCTCCACAATCGCTTCACTGATTCATCATGTGCAGTGTGAGGCAGAAGTGAAGATGATCTGAATTTAGTAGAAGGACAGAGTTTAGTGGCCAGACATTAGCTCAATGACGCAAAAGGAAAAGAGCAGCAGGCTCAGCAGCTACTTAACTGCTGCCTGCTCACCGGTGTCTGCGAGCTAAATGTGCTGAAATTTAATCTGAACTATGGTCATGATTTTATCGTGTCGTTATTCCTGACGTGACCTGTTCACAGAATAATTTGTTGACTCGTGCTATGCAGTTACCCACAGTGGGAGCTGAAATGAAACACAGTTATATGCTTAGGCTTAATAATAAGCAAACTATGCTGTGCTGGCTACATAGACTGTATAGATAAGATGGACATTGCTACGGTGACAAAACCCACTGGTTTGTGAAATTAATTTTGAAGCCTGGCTGGCATTTTAACCGTCACCTTTTTTTTAAAAACACACATTGGGAGCTGGAGGTGGATCTGACTGAGAAATGGAAAATGTCGCACCCTCATATAGTGGCAATTTCTCAATCGCAAGGTAGCCACATCCTAAAGCAAACCCTGCTTTATTGTTTATTTTACTCTGCATGGGTCCATGTTAGCAAAATGAAAATTACTTTGTCTTAACTGATGTAAAACTAGTGATTGAGGTCATTAATTAGTTTGCAATAGCTATGCATTTTCTCATAGACTTCTATATAATATGTTATAATACTGGCCCTGAGGTCATCACCTTCCTTTATATCCAGTATGTAAGAAAGACATTCATAAACAGGGCACAGGCTCAAAGTCAAGTTGTATCTCGGTAGTAGTGTTATTGTAGAAAAAGCACAGGTGTAGTAACAAAATAAGAGACTGTACTGAGCATGCTTTCTACTGGCTCCATAGCCTATTCATGGAGACATGAATATCTCATTAGGTTTGTGTCAGTAAGAGTGTCTGGTGTTAAAATGTGGCAAATCAAACATGTTCAACTACCTTCTGGGGTGACCCCTTGTGACTAGGGGAGCAGCTGAAAGTAGCTTTTACTAAATATGTTTTGTAATTGGCTTATTCTTTATTACATGCTTCTTTGTGCTTCATGCAACAACAAGGTGAAATTTTGGTTGTGAAAATGTTCGATTCAGAGGCTGAGAATCGATGCGATGTTCAAAGGACAATCTAGTGCATTTCAGTCAGGTTTTTACAAATCCCATTAAATTTTGGGTCAGTACAACATGATAAATACACAGTGTTTTGAAACTTGCGTTTGACTGCAATATCATGAAAACGGAAATTTTCTGACTTTCTGACCAGGTGAACACACCATTAGTATTTCACTCTGAGCCCAGACTTTCAGCGCTGGCAGAGGTGTAGGCTCAGCTCACTAGTCTTCCCTGCCTGCGGCATTCTCTGAAGAGAACCATGAAAAAAACAGTGTGTGAGGAACACAGAGCAATCTACTCCATATTCTCAGATTTACTTGCTAGTTGCTATTGCTAGTTATCTGTATGTATCACAACCCCGATAAATTCGATTTGCTTTGTTAAAATAAACATATGTTCTTTCCATCTACTAAACTCTTCATTCTTCTTCCATACTAACAAGCTCTAAAGAAGGGCTTTTCAACAATTCGCAGGTTCATCTGGATTCTTCTGTTATCTGTGTTCTGTTTATTATGAGTGTCTGAATATTTTCCCTGTCTGCTATATTGGCATTTCTGACTTAGAAAAGCAGTGACAGCAGTGAAGCAAAGTGATGTATCGCTGTGAATTTCATTTGATTTGCATCTCCTGTACATCCCCAGATCTACCTGCGCTTCATAGACTACCAGATGGAGCATTCCAATGAGTGCAAGAAGAACTTTGTGGCTGTGTACGATGGCAGCAGTGCCATTGAAAACCTCAAGGCCAAGTTCTGCAGCACTGTGGCTAACGATGTGATGCTTAACAACGACATGGGAGTCGTACGAATGTGGGCCGATGAGAACAGCCGACTCAGTCGCTTCCGCATGCTGTTCACATCATTTATTGATCGTGAGTGCCAGTTTTCTTGACAATACTAATTCAACCTGGACCCAGCATTTTTACATCTTGTTTCCTCATGTGAACTTCCACATGGTTGAGTATTTGGCCTAGAGCCATTTTTTATGCTGTTGAAAAGAAAACAAGCATAAGACATCAGTTTCTGGATGCCATCTGGAATACACAGAATGGGCTCAGTCTGACCACACATATAAAAACTGTGAGCTAGACAATTTTTATAGCATCAAACCCGCCGTTTCTGTTGCGGGTTTAATTCTGCTGTTGAACAGCACTTTATGGCTCTCTGTAGATAGTGACTAATTAAGCCGACTTAACCATTTGTTTATCTCCAGCTTTTTTTAGGCTGACAAATAAGGTAAAATATGACAGTTCTGTGTTCTTATTTTTTTATTAGGAGTATGATTTGTAGTTTTCTTTGCCCTCTTTAGTCGAATAATTCTCTGTTAAGAACGGGTAAGCCATAGGGAGTTACATAGACAAGATTTCTTTGACATCATCAATTCTGCTTATTGGTTTGGTGATTCATTATCACTTGCCTAATGAGTCTTCATCATTTATCTTTTAAGGAAAAAAGCCTTCACAGGTTTTCAGCATTAGATTGGCTGATTTAGTATGCAAAAAAGTTCTGCTGCCTTGTGTTTTACATTCAGCAAGTTTCACAAAAATGTGCTCATGCTAATAAAAGAAACTGAAACCTTGAAGAATCTGGTGCCTGTTCTCAACTGGAACCAGTTCTCAATTCCCATCCGTAAGGAGGAAATACATGTTGATACTTCCAGGATCTTCCAGGCTCTACAATCAATCCCGCACACATAAGCAGTCGTAAAAACAGTTGATTTATGAGGTACTGTGTTCTATTTGCATCAGCAGTCAGTAACAGACACTGAAGTGCCATTTCAGCAAGGAAAGCTAATTATGCTGCACCATGTTTAGAGCGCCGATATGAGAAAACCAATTATTAACTCCGACATTTTTAAATAACTGAAAGTATCAAATCGTTTCTTGATATGCATGTCACAGCGTCATACTGTGTTTATTATAGGTCACTTACAAAAGGAAAATAGGAATTTATTTCTCTGTTTTGGTGAAAGGAAATGCTGAATGGGGTTAATGGAAGTAATTTTAGTTTGGGCTTCATCACTTTTGAAGGACAAGAGATTTTCCAACAAACGCTGCCAAAGGTTGCGTATAAAGAAATAGAAAATTGCCAGACAGAAAACAGTTTTCTGTTAGAACACTGTAATATTTTCATTAAATGCCTGAATAGACTGAAATATTAATTGCCACATTCTCCTGCACACTTCCTAAGCCTTGCGTGAATGCTAATGTTGTTTTCATCAGCAAACCCATAACCATTGCAGTCAGAACTTGATGGCTTTTAGATTCAGCAAGGGTATTTTTCTTTTTCCTTTTTTTACTTGAAGAGTCCTTAAGATCATTTGGATCCTCATTAATTCTGATCACACTGTTCATCTCAGAGTAGTCTGAAGACTCCGGAATAACTCCTAAACTTTATTTGGTCAGAGTCAGCGACTGGCTTAAAGTTTGCTTGGAGGTCAGAGGGAACAATTAATCTTTGTCACTTAATACAAGATGAGTTGTGCCTTTTGCACTCCGTCATTCTTCATGTGGTCTAATCTTGCAACAGAATCCCCTATGAAATGTAAACCAGGCACATGAAAGCTTTATTAAATAAACTCATGGCTACACAATGCACACACTCAGATGAGTTGTGTCCTTGTGTGAGGAGAGAGGCTGTGAGTAAGAGGGTGAAGCGCTGTTGACACCTTCCTAGAAACTACATTTTGAAGGCGAGAGACACATAATCGGTTTGGAAGTGATGGCGGTGTCAGGGGAGCGACCCTGTCTACTTTCTCACTGGGAAATAGACGGAGAGCACACTCCAGCGCACACATACTCTTTCATGCACAACCTCACATACATGCGCATATGCATGTCCCGCTGTCAAAGTTATTTAACCCTGAGGCAGAGGAAGCAAGTGGAGGGAGGGAAGTGAAGGCTCAAAGCCCTCATCACAATGGACCTTGGAGCAGGGTTGAAACTAGTAGAGCAAACTAGAGTCTGTTTCAGCTGTGATAAAGACTCAGAGAGTGTGTGTGCACACAGCCTATAAGCTTGTGTGTTTTTTTAAAAAAAAGAGAGAGAAAACAGGGTGGAATGGTTTACTCAGGGGAGCTTGGAAGGGACAGTTTGGAGAAGCGAACAAGCCATAAGAGACAGATTTTGCTTTGCACTGCATGCAAAGAGGAACAATATTTATCTGCGTGAACACCATTTTAAAAGCATGCTCATCCTTTGGGCTCAGCAAAGAAGTATACATATTAATCATACATTAATCATCTATCTGCCTAATTGTTGGTTTGTTTGTTTTTTTTGGCTGTTTCTGTGTAAATCAGGTGCCTGTGCCATTCTATCCAGGATATATGACGCATCTTATCCAAATGGCAAATAAAAGATGCATTTGGGGTAAAACTGACTTGAAATTAGATGAAGAAAATATCCTGTAGACATCATTTTCTGTTATTGTTGACAAGTGAAATGGAAACAAATTAAATGAAAGCATGCTACTCATCAACTGTTTTAACCCTGTAAAGCATGAACCAATTGCCAAAGAATTGTAATTTTTAGAAACTAGTGTTTATTGAACCTTCAGACAAATTAAAGGGAAAGAAATATCATTATGCATATATTAGTTTTCATTTGTATAGTTTTTGCTCCTTCTGGTATTTCTGTGCAGGTTATCACACTAGCACTGCATATGTATGATTATTCATGTGATCAGCTTTTTGGTGGCACTGATGATGTAGAGGTCTCAAAAGCTCACGTATCAAATATGATACACTTGGCATTAAACATGTTTATAATATGGGGCTACTTTCACAGATATCAGTTTTTCACATTTTTCTAATTTCCCTTATTTTGTATTAGACCCAGTTTAATTTTAGATCAAACTTAGTTGCACACTCCTGTTTCAACCTGCCATACGAGAAAGATGAATACAATGTTCCATTTGTTAAATAGAGGAGTTGAAATATTAACCAACTACTAGTGTTTCTATTTTTCTGTCTGCTAAACAATTCCTCTGGACTAATAAACAGAGTACTTTATAAATATCCTTAAACCCAGTTCCACATCACCCATCTCTAGTTCCACTTGGCAGATAAGAATCGGCTTTTTGCTGCAGCTCCAACATTGTCTATACGAGTATGCAGTCATCTGCATCTTCTTTCAGCCTTGCTTGTCTTCCTACTCACTGGAAGTGCATCAATCTCCTGAGCCCAGCAGCCAGCCTCAATTACCAGTCATCTCTGTCTCTGCCATCACAGTCTTCATACTCTAAAAGTTGCTTTAATGTGCTGTGTGTCGCGGCACCTGCCTAACCACCTGCACCCCCATGATGAACCGAAGCCATTTCTGCCCCCACATCCCCACCTCTACCTTCTTTTCATCTTTTCCCTATTCTGCCGCTCCGCCCGCTCTCTGCCTCCCCGCTGTTAGAGTCCCTTGACATGATGGCTGCAGTTTAGTGAAGCCGTCATCTCCTCCCCTCGTCACCCCGATGTTATGTGTGCAGGAAATGATGATGCATGGCCTTATGTGTACTGTGTCTCCATTAGACCTCCAGTGTTTCACAAAATAATAGAACATTTCATCTTTTATTACGGGCCTCTACAGATTTCTACAGCCAAATGATTGTTCTTTTATTGTTATTGTTTTATTGTTATCATCAAAATAGCTTCTGGTCCTTTTCACAGCGTAGTCATCTTTTACTCAGCACTGTTAGACAGATGTTTTCTTTTTTCTAAATTCCATTATCTCTGTGTATTGTCTTTTGCCTGCAGCTCCTTGCAACGACAATACTTTCTTCTGTCACAGCAACATGTGTATTAACAACTCCCTGGTCTGCAATGGCGTTCAGAACTGTGTCTACCCATGGGATGAAAACCACTGCAAAGGTGATTATCTTCTTTCTTCCAGCTAGCTGATTAAGATCTACATGGCATGTTTTTAGATTTTGGATTTGCTTTTAACTTTCCCAGTTTTCATTGCTGTCGTTCCTCTCGTTAACCTTTTTGCTACAGAGAAACGATCTAAGGGGCTTTTTCATCAGATCACTAAGACCCATGGCACCGTTATCGGCATCTCATCGGGCATAGTCCTTGTTCTTCTTATTATCTCCATCCTGGTCCAGATGAAGCAGCCAAGAAAAAAGGTAATACAGTCTTTGTTTTGCCATTGGTTGTGGTTCTTTCATTCAACCAAAAAAATGTCTGAGCCCAAAAGGAATGATACATTATTAAAAACAATGGAATTACTTCAAGTTGGAGACAAATGTAGCTCTAAAGACAGGAAATTAAAAAGCTTATGCTTAGATTTCACAACATGTCCAAGTACATGAGGTAGGAACTGTATAGTCGCATTGTAATATCTTCTTATGTTACACCATTTTCTCTTAATCTTCCATTTTCATCTATTTTTACATCAGTCTGTGATTCTCCATAATTCCCAGAACCCATTACTTACTCAGTAAGCATTGCTTTATGGCTGTCTCAAGGTGGCCAAAAATATTGGAGTCTCTGACTCCCCCATAATGGATTTCTCCCTGAGTGAGTGCTGAACATTTTTCAAATCAGAGACCCTAGAAAGGAGTACTCTCCTTTTGACTCATGCTTTAAATATATATTAAAAAGCACGCAAACATTGTGCATTCAGTTAAATTATTCATTCATGTATATGGTACAAAAAGTACTTACAAGTACTTGTTTTAGTAAATAAGACTTTTACCATTCTGGAAACATGATTGTTTAAGTGGAGAAAGTTAGAGAAGATTTAGAGGGAGGTGTTTTGGCTTTAGCTAACATTCTTCTGGCATTTCCCAGCTGACAGCCATTCAGTTCATTTGGCACACAATAAGTACACATACATAAATGTCTCATGTGATAAAATAGTCAAAGTCAAACTTATTTATATAGCACATTTAAAATAACAACTGTTGACCAAGGTGCTATAACATAGGAGATAATAACATAGGAAGACGTGATCAAATTTAGGGGGAAAAAATAAAATAAAATGAGAAGATTTGAGTAGGAAATGAGACAACAAAAGGAGTACAAACTCATTCTGATTTAAAAGCCAAGGAATAACAGTGGGGTTTCAGACAGGTTTGTCTAATGTTGGGGACGTCCTGATAAAAAGGGAAAAATAATAAAAACTCTGTCCAAAACTTTTCCTATATCACTCATATAGGAAAAGGAGAAATGTAGTTTTCTTCAAGCAGCACATTTATTACATTTTTTGACAGTTTTAAAACTTAAAATGGTTCTTCCCTCTATTGTCTTGATATATGCTCAGGCAGTATCACAGTGGACAACCAGTGGCCTGGTAATCACTTAAGTGTATAGTCTGAATGGATCTTTTTCTTTTCAAGGTTGTAGCTCGGCGTCCTGGTGTTTTCAATAAGGCTGGATTCCAGGAGGTCTTCGACCCGCCCCACTACGAGCTCTTCTCATTGCGCGACAAAGACATGTCCTCTGACTTAGCTGACCTTTCTGAGGAGCTGGACAGCTTCCACAAGATGCGGCGCTCCTCCACTATGTCCCGCTGCGTCCACGAACACCACTGTGGTTCACAAGGTTCTGTGGCTACTGGCGGTGGCAGCATGAAACACAGCCGCACCACTCTGAGCTCCATGGAGCTGTCCTACCACAACGACTTCTCCAAGCCGCCACCCATGAAGACTTTCAACTCCACAGCCAGCTATAAGAAGAGCTGCTATGGCTACAAGCAGCACTCACAGACTCACGACTGCGACCAGCAGGTCATTGAGGACCGAGTCACAGAGGAGACCACATGTGAGATTTATGGGCGTGGTGCAACAGGAGTGGGTGGAGGAGCCACAGGTGGAGGAGCAATGGGAGGAGGAGGAGCATCAGGAATTGCAGGAGGAGCAATTGGAGGAGCAGTGGGTATAACAGGAGGAGTGGCAATGGGTGGTGGGATGGGTGGTGGAATGAGTATGGCAGGAGCCATGAGCATGGCAGGGCCTAGTGGCATTGCTGGAGGTATTGGTGGGATGGGAGGAGCCTGTGGAACCCTCAGTGTTCGTGGCAACAGTGCTCGTAACAGTACCACCATAGTTGATCCACAACAGCGCTCCATGTCCATGGACTTTTAGAACAAAAGAAATGGAAACAGATCTTGCACTTCAATCATCTAACGAATGCAAGACGGGAGAACTATATTTTCACACTGATTACTCCTCGTGCTCTTCTGCCATTGGTCTTCAAGCACTGGTATTGTGGGTTATCTCTCGAGGACTCCTCTCATGCTCGTGTGGAGGTTTGGGAAGAATGGATCAAAAGAACTAAGTGGGAGTGGGGGGAAAAAAGCTGACATAACTACTGGTTCTGTTCTTCAGCATACTGAAATATTTGGAGTGCACAAAGTGTGGAGACATCTGGTCTCTGCAGTCTTATACTCAATAAACCTCTCCTTCCACCAGAGACTTCTAGGAGAATGTTCTCGCATGTAGACCCACACTGCTCTCTGTTGGGTTACCACTCAAACACAGAGAGAGAGAAACCCTGGAGAGATGTTGTAGACTGACTTTTTGCATTTATTCACCTGCCATGCACAGATATATGATATATGATCGATAGTGTGTCTTCTAATAATTTATTTGAGTCTTTATTTTGTCAGTGTACTGTACCGTTAAGACCAGTATGTATCCAGCCTCACGACGATGCTTGGCTTTTAACTCTTTGATCTTTTTCAGTTGTTGCTCAGACGATTTTATGAAGGTGACTCATCCATGACATGTTGTGTTGACGATGAGGTGGAAGACGAAGACGTTGTTGTTATCAATAATGATCAACTAAATATGAAGATGGCAATGATAATTATGTGATATTACTATAATAGTTATGTATTTTTCATGGTTACCTCACATATACAGAAGGTACGCTTCATTCAGTCTCTCCTCAGGAAGAGCACATGAAGAGACTGTCTTATTTTGCTAAGAAATACAGAAAAAGACTATTTCTGCTCTGTGAGTTTTATAGCATAAGAGGATTCAGACTATGAGTGATCATTTATGAGATATAAATATTTGGATGTGAGCCCTGGCTTGAATCAAGATTGCCTCTCTCTGCCATGCCTCTCCAAACCCTTGCCCTCATAAGGAGAAAATGTAGTTCCTCTGTGTCCCCATGAATCGAGTGTGTAAAACAAGCACAACCTGTTTCCTTACAGTGACAGACATGTAGCCTATATGGGACTCAGTTATGATTTTAACCACTAGTTGTATAATTTCATTTTGTTGAATTAAATGAGAGTTTATTCACCCCACCGTGTGAGCGTTTCTGTTTGCTGTAACCAAAAAACATAAAAGTAACTCTGCTCAGGCTGGAGATGTCAGGACGAGATTCACTTTGTGACATGCAGGCAGAACAGACACAGCCTATGCAAAGTGTTTTGGTTTGCTTTGGTGCAACAGGGGGCTGTAGGCATATTTTATTCCCTCAGTTGTGCGAACCTTAACATGCGGTTTAAGTTGAACACAAATGATCAAAAGCTGACAAATTCCACTTCCGTCATTTGTTGTGCTTAAAACACTTTTTGAGCGGAATGCATAATGCATTGCTTCAAATAAGCTTAATTAATATTTACAGATTATTATTTTCTCTTTTCCTCTCACTCTGTCTCTCACTAGCCTTCTTATTATTTCCTTTGCTGTCGTGAGGTGTTTGCCTTGTTAAAAGCAGTGTTAGTGCAGTATTTGGCCTTTATTGATGCTAATTCCGTTATGGATTAGGCTGGTCCTTAGTGACACCCACACGTGCTGTCCCGGGATTCAATCTAATGATATTAATTAATACATTATGCTAAAATCACTGCTGAACAGCAGATTTCACAGTTTCACAGCTCACTAAAAATAACAGTCAGCCAAAGTATGCAGTGCTGTGAAAAACTAAGTACAGCCTGCAGCAGTAAATTTGAAGCAAACGTTTTCTGAACATTATGAGTCTAAAATCATTGTGAAGGAATTTTGTTGCACTGTTCTTTGTTTGAGTTCACTGAGGTCTGCAGGTATCAGTTTCTATATGCAGCTTTCTTGCAGACTCGCCACAGCATTTCAATCAGGATGAGGTCTCGACTTTGAGCCATTGCAACATTTTGTTTCTTTTCACGTTCAGCCATTCTATTGTAGGGATCTGACAAAACTTCTGCTTTTAGGTGGTCACTATTGCTGATGAACATTTAATCAAGTGCATTTGGTTAACAGCAACTGGCTGTTACTTTATTTTCCAGCCAGAGTACTGCATAGAGTAGTAGAATTTCCACAATATAGAATAACATAATTGGAAATTTCATAACAAATTATGTTTCATGCGAAAACGAAATACCATCTGTTTGTATTTTTACAATACTAAGTGCCAAAGGTCCCATTAACATCACTGAGAAACACATGACATAAT
Source organism: Pelvicachromis taeniatus (assembly GCA_015108175.1). NCBI lineage: Eukaryota > Metazoa > Chordata > Actinopteri > Cichliformes > Cichlidae > Pelvicachromis > Pelvicachromis taeniatus. The sequence goes on from VURO01011042.1 coordinate 63,410, forward strand.
AAGAAGCAGCGCCACCTGCAGACAGACTGCATTCATTTTTATTAGATTGATAAGATTTGAGCTAAAGACGCAAATCCGGACATGAAGAAGTGTTTCATACGCATATAAACTGAGACATATGGATGTGGATGAATTAAATGGCAAATAAAATCAGTCAGAAATCACTGTAACATTTAAAAAAAAGTACCGAAAAAAATGTTAATTTGTCTAATTTAAATATCCAAAACATTTATTTTATTTCTAAATCAGATCAATGTCCACTCGTTTGATTTTGAAGAGAAGCAATGAAATGAAATTGAAAAGCTGAGATGTCCTCTCTGGGAGCGGAGTATTGCGCTGTGACTGTGGTAATAAACCTGTTTAGTCAGCGATTGTTCTAGTTTATCGTTTTACCACGTAGTACACACACAGAAGAGTACACAACACGTGTGTAAGTACATTTGATGAATGAAGTAATAAGCATTTATAATTAAGAGGGTGTGACTGATTGGATGAGTTTATTGTCAAAGTATTATTGCAGTGTGCATGGCCGCTCAGAAGATGAGTGAGACGGGAAGAGGAGATCTACTGACACCCAAGACAATTTGCATGGACAAGCTCTCATATCCCCCTCCGGTCCTGACGCTGGATGAGACATCCGAGGTTATAATATGCCACAACAGTAATGGATCTTTGACATGAAAAATGAAGACAAGTTAGAAGATAGAGATCTTAATTATTGAGACACTCGCTATTAGGTTGAATTCATTAATTGACTTCAAAATTGAATTTCTGCGCAGGCATAACAAACTCAATGACACTCTAAATCATGACCGACATCTTAAATTAAAACAAATTAAAATAAATTGCAACTATCTGCAGTGCTAATGTGGTCAAGTACACGATTATATTCCCGTGTTGTGAGTGTATGATAATCACGTGATTTGGATTGTACTAAGATAAATCCATTCAAAACTAACACATTTCGGAATAAACAAAAGGGCACAATAATAAACCAACCATAATGTGTCTGCAAGGAGTGGAGGTAGACAACGTGGACGAGTTTAAATACCTGGGATCAACCATCCGAAGCAACAGAGAGGTGAAGAAGAGACTGCAGGCAGGGTGGAGTGGGTGGAGACGAGTATGAGGCGTGATAGAAGGATATCAGCAAAAGTGAAATGGAAGGTTTACAAAGTGAAACCTGCTATGATGGATTGCTTGGAGATGGTGGCACTGACAAAAAGACAGGAGATCGAGCTGGAAATGGCAGAGACAGATTTTCATTGACACTGACCAGAATGAACAGGATTATAAATGAGTCAGAGGGACCTCAAGTCCAAAGCTTTGGAGACAAATTAGAGAAACAAGGCTGAGATTTTGGAGATGTGCAGAGGAGAGAGAGTGAATATACTGGACAAAGGATGTTGATGATGGAGCTGCCAGGCGGGATGAAAACAGGAAGACCACAGACAAAGTTTATGGATGTAGTGAATGATGACATACAGGAGGGTGACGTGGCAGAGGAGCATCGGAAGAGGGTGAGATGGGGGCAAATGATCTGCTGGGGTGACCTCTAAAGGGAGCACCCGGAAGAAGAAGATTCAGTAAGTATAAAGAAAAAAAAAAGAAAGTTCGCTTGTCATTAACATGCTGTAAAAATAGCAGTTTGAGCTAATAAACTAAGTTACATTTTTTTATATGTTAAGGTGTAACTATAGGGCCAGTTATCAAATAGCAAGACATTTATTAAACTTTGTCTAAATTAACTTTAATTTAATGGCTAATATGTGATAATAATAATATTAATAATAATAATAATAATAATAATAATAATAAGAAGAAGAAGAAGAAGAAGAAGAAGAAGAAGAATCATCATCATCATCATCATCATCATCATCATCATAATAATAATAATAATAAGTAGAAGAAGAGAAGACCGTTTTGTTTATCATGTCTCTCTGTAAGAAGCATCGACTGTTTACTCTCCTGTACGTGAATCATGAAGCACATCCACGCCAGGGGGCACCAGCGACCACGCAGAGGGTCTGACTTTCCGGAAATGGAGACACGAGGCGAGCCAAACATTTTCCACCGGCTCCTTCTCTCTTTGTCCATCTAGCTCCTGCCGAAGCAACATCAACACCATGGCGAATGTTGTCGACACGAAACTGTACGACATCCTCGGAGTGTCTCCGTCCGCAACTGAAAATGAGCTGAAAAAGGTAAACACGCGGGAGATAAACTGTGGGTTTAAGTATTGCGTTTAAGCTTTAAAGTTTGAAAAATGCCTCAATCAGGAAATGCGTTGCTATGCGAAGCTAACTAACATTAGCAGTGAATCGGGCTAGCCGGCCTGGATATTCATGTGACAGTGGGGCTGTGTCGTTTATTAGTTCAATAAATGTTTTATTTTTCTTTCACAGTTTAGCTAAGAACGCCTAGGAAAACGTCTGTTTTCCTAGTTGTTAATGTGAAAAAAGGTCAACCGAAACCAGGGCTAGCTCGTACGCATCAAACGGTTGACCTCACGCAAGCTTTAGCTCAAGTGTTTGTCGGGAAACCAGCCACGCTAGCCTTTGGTTTTGTGTTTGACAAACGATGGAAACACAGATAATACAGATTCCTGACACACAGTGATCAAAATAAGACAAATGATGCAAGTTAAATATTTATTCAGCGGTTTGGTTTATTTTGTTTTTGGTTGTTTTTTGTTTTTTTTTACTTCCAACCGGCGTGAGATTTTTTTTTTAAACTGGCCATGCTAGACTAGACTCAATTGATGTTCCCCCACCTCTTGTATATTAGTACGTTATCGGATAACGTACTGATAACGCTGTCATATTTTTAGCTTAAATGTTATCTTTACCTCGTCTGTGCTTGGTGAGAAGATATGCTAATTAGCTTAGAAGCGTTAGCACTGAAATTGTCAGACATTTTGTTGCCTTTTTTCACTAAAGGGTAATTCCCGGGGATGGGTGCATGGAAATGGTGAATAGTCGTCTTTAGAAAAAAAAAATGTCATTGATCATTGTTGGGAAAAAATATTTATTTTTTTAAAGCGGAGACAGGTAGTGCTTGGCCAGCCAGGTTTGTTCGGGGAGGCACGTGTGATTGCGTAAACCGTAGATAAGCTTCCTTCTTGTGTGTTGGAGTCATGTCGACGTAAGTTTCCCGTAAACAACGCGTGCCCAATGTAAAACTTGCTGGCTAGTAGAATTACCTCTGTTTTATTTTCTAGGCATACCGGAAACTGGCAAAAGAATATCATCCCGACAAGAACCCAAATGCTGGAGATAAGGTAAGGCCTCCGTAGCAGCCACCCATCTGGTTTACATTTACAGTGGAGCTGGTCATCATATGTCCAGATGAGTCACGTGGTTTGTAATCAATCCCAATAAACAACGAAAAGCTCAACATAAAACCCTTAAACCTGTTTGTAAGTGTTAATGGTAAATAAATGATTTCATTTGGCTCTCAGTGTTTTAACATTAATTTGAGATGACGTCCATTTTCATTTTATGCAACAGATTCTAATGTATGTGTACTTAATTAATCTGTTTTGGCTAAGGTGCTATGTGTTTTCAGTGTCATGTATAACTAAAGAGGAAAAAAAGTGCATGTAAAACAGGCTCTCCCAGAGAACAGGTGCCTAGTATTTTGTGTATCTGAAGCTTTAATGTATCTTTCAGACTAACCAATCCAGTTATGATATGAGTTACTTTTTGTTTTAGTTTTGTTTTGTGGTTATTTTGCTTTAAAGCCTTTGCATTTCATTCTTAAGGGTTGTTATTGAACATTGAGCTAAAATTGGGAGAGCCCCGATGTTTCCACAGCTGTGCTTAACATTCTCATTAGTTTTCAATGTAGATTTTCTGGAATATTTATGGAACTGTGCAATGAGGAAAAAAAGAAAATTACAAACCTATCTTTCATCATCCCCCACATGGCAGAGTGAGATTTTCACAACAGGAGATTGTTACCAACAGGAAAATGGCAACTTTATAGAGTATCTGAGACTTAAGCTTAAGACACATTTTTGTTTATCAAATGGTCCTAGAAGAGAGAGACTGTATGTGGATGGATCTAAGTGGATCAGTTAATTGTTTTGTCAAATCCCAAAAGCCATTTTGAAAAAGGCCATTCCCTTCGTCCAGCTTATTTAGTTTTATTTTTTTGTGTTTCCGTTCTTCTCAAAATGTAGTTCAAAGAAATCAGCTTTGCCTATGAGGTCCTAACTAACCCTGAAAAGAAAGAACTTTATGATCGCTATGGAGAACAAGGCTTGCGGGAAGGTGGCGGGGGTGGCCCAGGGATGGACGATATCTTCTCCCACATCTTTGGAGGTGGGCTCTTTGGCTTCATGGGTGGACAGAGCAGTCGATCCAGGAATGGAGGTCGGAGGAGAGGAGAAGACATGGTCCATCCACTCAAGTAAGACCTAGTTTGGAAACTCGGATGTACTACATTAAATTGATTTAATGCTTTTGTGTTTGCAATGAATTAAAATTGCTCTTGATGTGCAACCAAACCTAACCTTGTACACCCAACTATTTTATCTTGCACCATTTACGTATTTTGATATCATCTTATTTTTTTCTGTAGGGTTTCACTGGAGGACCTTTACAATGGAAAAACAACCAAACTACAACTTAGCAAGAATGTACTGTGTAGCACTTGCAATGGGTGAGTAGTATAACCAACATGTTGCTGTTATTTCTGCTTGATTGTTTAGTCGTTAACAGTTTTTAATCCTGTGATATTTGTTGTTTCTAACAACAAATCCATCTGACTTTGTGTGAATACAGGCAGGGAGGCAAGACGGGTGCTGTACAAAAGTGTACGGCGTGTAGGGGGCGTGGCATGCGCATCATGATCAGACAACTGGCCCCGGGTATGGTCCAACAGATGCAGTCAGTGTGTACTGATTGTAATGGAGAGGGTAAGTGTCACAGTGATGTAGACCGTGACCACGCACATGCATGTTTTATTGATCTGCACAGATCCCTGATCCTGTGTTTTGTTTAATCTGCCCTAGGTGAGGTTATCAGTGAGAAAGACCGCTGTAAAAAATGCGAGGGCAAGAAAGTCGTGAAGGAGGTGAAGATTCTGGAGGTGCATGTGGACAAAGGCATGAAGCATGGCCAGAAAATTACCTTTGGAGGAGAAGCTGACCAGGCGCCTGGTGTTGAACCTGGGGATATAGTTCTCGTCCTGCAAGAAAAGGAGCATGAGGTATGTAGGGGGAGTCTGATTCACGTTATCCTGTCCCCTGACATTATTTTGGGCAGTTTATTCTCATTTTGTGTTTTTGTATGTCAGTTGCTTTACTTCTTATCCAGCTCCTCACACCTGACCACAGCTTCCTGTTGTATCCGGTCCTTAAGTGATGACGTATGAGTCCTGCTTCCGGGTCCAAACTGCTCAGCATTTATTAAGGCTGTTGTTTTTAACATGTTTATTGCTTTGTATCTTGTTCTGTTTAATCTGAACAAGCCCCTAAAAACAGTCAGTGCTCACTGTCGGCCTCTGGGTTTTTATTACCACTGTTCATTTTAAAGCTCAGTTTTTAAAACCTTACGATGCAACTACAGCCCAGCCCATGCAGCCGTATATTGATGACTAATCTGGTATTGTGGATGGATTATCTCAGTTGTTCTCCTGAGTGAAGGTTGGTCAGTTTACAGGATATTGCCATGCTATTGGATTTATATCTAACCATTGGGAACCCTGCGTTAACTTTTATGCAGTGTTTAGAGTTGTAGTGGGAATAACAGACTAGTTGTAGTCTCTTATTCCCTTATGGTTCCTCTGACGGTGCTATGCTACTGGAGACTGAATTTCCTGGAGGAACTCACCCGAGAGATTAATAAAGTTCTATCTAAGGAAAATACAAAATTAGCTTCCATCCTCCAGCTTCACTGTGTTTATATTATGCTAACATAGCTGTGTCACTAGTGATCACGTAGCACATCATTATATACCAGATAGCCCAACTTCAGTAACCCTACAAACATCACTGCTGTTTAGTTTCCTGTCTTCATTTATGTTGGAAGTGATAGCAGAGCTGTACGTTTTTATTTTTTCAGAAATCCCTCAGTCTGAACATGGTATATCGTGTTTATCGTGTTTAATTGGAAACTAGCAAGCTAACTCCCTGCTAACTTCGAACTCCATTAAATTTAATACATTCTGTTTTCATGGATGGCTGGATTTTAAACTTAATTGTTACACCTGGTAGAGCAGCCACGCTGATGATTTTATTAAAGATGAAAGAATTTAGACAGTTTGTAACTCTCAGTGGCGCCGCAGTGTTCGTTTGACTTTGGGACCTGAAGCGGAGTTTGGACCCGGAAACGGCTAACAACGTCAGGCTTAAAGACTGGATTCTGTTTTCACTATAATGGCCAAAATCTTATCTCAACTGGTGAATAAAATGTACCATATCATAGCAGATACACATGTGGGTGTGCAGAGGTGACAAATTTACACACAGACCAAATATGCATCAAAGGAGTGGAAATAAAATCTTGGAGACCTTGGAGTCTTAGACATTTTTGAGTTTTTGTTTTGATTTCAGGGTTTTTAAATTAATTTGTCCATTTTAGTTTTGATGTGTTTATAAATGTTTAGCTTTAATTAGTTTGTTTTTTAATTTTATTATAACGCAGAGTATTTATCTTTGGATTTTTGGATAGTGTTACAGTGCAGAGTGTCATGCTGGTTTAGAGGTTATTGGGCGTTCCATACAGTTTGGATGGCATTTGGGGGGCAATCTATAAAGCGTTGTCAGTTTGTGCCCTCTTGCTCGCTCCTGTAAACTCAGTTTGTAGCAGATTGATGACCTGGTCATTGTTTCTCTGCCTATGGCATTATGCTTTGGCTGACTTTCATACTAACATGCCAACCTCCTGCAGCGCTGATGGATAAATAACATTGTGGGTCATAGGTTATCGAGAGTCAACTGCTATATATTATAATTATATAGAGGTTTTTTGTTTTGTATTTTTAAAGTTATAACATCTTTAAAAATCTTACAGCAATCTTTGTACTTTGCTTCAAAGTTATGTATTGAATAGGCTGAATGTGTGCTACTTTGTTATTCAGTGAGCATGATTAATCAGTTATGATTAAGAATCCTCTGATACAGATAAGAGAAATAGAATTTCTATATCACTCACCGTTTTGTGCTGTCAGAACCTAAAATGCAACATTACTAAGGTGGATAATTTCTTTTAATGCTTTTATCTCGCATAAAAGCTACAATTGTCTTGATCAGATATCACATCAAAGAGTTTCTGCTTGAATGTGTTGAGGCACCTCTCCTCTTACAATACGTGTCTTAAATTGTTTTACCACTTTGAGCACTCAAAAGCCTAAGTCATATGTTACATGAAGTTGTATTGTGGGCTAAATGGTGCACCTCTTGTGGAATATAGATATATACAGCTGTTGTTCATGAGTTCATGATTCATGAGTAAGCTACTGATTTAAAACACCCCCCTGTTTGCAATAAACCAAGAAACTCTTAAATTTCTTACGCCTTAATGTTGAATTTCTGTGGTAGTTTATTTTAATTTTGTTTCCCTTTTTGGGATGATTTTACTCTCTATATTGCTCAGTTGTCACTTAAAAGTCCTCCCTCTGGTAATGGCTGGAGATGTAGTCAATAGGAACCAAGGAAAGCAGCCCCACAGTGGACCAAAGGAAAAAGGATCCTGTCCAGTAGCTGAACACAGTATTCCTGTAAATGAAGAAAAGGAGGGTTTCTGTTCACTGAAACACCAGAGCTTTTGATTTTAAATGTTGCATGAAGTGTTGAGTTCCTGGTTTGCATTAACAACGCTTGAAGCTGGATGCCAAAAAGTGATGGGTGTCCTCTCATAAAATAAAGTTAGGTTGGCAAAGCTGTGACAGTCTGAGTGGTGGATTGGTGGGCTGGTCACTCTATTAAGGCAAACAGGCAAATTGTAATGAAGCTTAATTGTCTTAATGATGCCAAATTAGAAATATGCAAGTCACTTAACTTACTCAGCTGAGGTCAATAAAGACCCTGGTACATCTTAAAGGAAATAGATTTGTGCTTTTCATTCAGTATGGTTCTGGCTTAACTGGAATGCCACCCAGAGCTTCAGCAGTGCCTCTGGCTCTTTCTCCCACAGGATGTCTATCTTTAATGTCAAAATATGTCAGTCATAGACATCTGTAGCAAAATGGGTTGGTACAGCCAGCAGCAACAACACAGAAAACGCTGATCATGGAACATCAGCACTCCTTATGAAATGGCACTATAACAAAGGGTATGAAAATCATTTGAAGTAGTAAAATAAAATTAAAAACAGCCATGAAAAAACTACGTGTCTGTTTACAGGATTAAAAAACGCATTCTGACACTATCCTGTTGAGTAAATTACCTTTTTTGTACTATATTTGTTTGTACTATTGACTTCTAACAAATAATAATAAAAATTGACAAAGTATTACAGTGCCAAAAAAAACTAGCTTGTGGAACAGTATGTGAATTTGGAGTACAATGAGTGTTGCATTATGGGTTGATGTTTGCCTTGTTAATTCTAGCCTTGATAAGATTTTTATTTGCCTGTCAGTTTACATTTTACTGCAACATAAGAAAGAAATGTTACTACAAAACCCCAAGTTCATAGTCTCTTCCAATGTCTTGACTGCCAACTTAAACCATGAAGAAGCATTGTCACACAGTCAATTATGGCTGTCACAGATGATGAGCTCAAAAAGACACTGTCAGAGAAAATGATGATGACCACTTTGAAAGGCTATCAGTCACAGACAAAAGCAATTTGTTCTCAGGCAATTATCTGTTTCCATGTTTAATGTGGTTTTTATGAGAGAAAAGGCTTCACTGATGAGAACTCTTTGGATTATTGAAATAAACTTTTTTTTCTTTTCTTAAAATGGCAGTTTGAAAGGGCATTTTGTAATAACTAACCTCGCTTCTGCTCAGGATATGATGCTTTGTGTTTGTTTTTTAATCTGTTTAAACTCTTGAGGGTGTGATGATTTAATCTATTAACGGATATTACTAACAATCTCTCTCAATTTTCAGACATTTAGACGAGATGGCAATGACCTCTTCATGAACCACAAGATTGGGCTGGTGGAGGCGCTCTGCGGTTTCCAGTTTATGCTGAAACATTTAGATGGAAGACAAATTGTTGTTAAGTACCCTGCTGGCAAAGTCATTGAACCAGGTAAACATCTATTTTTATTTTTATTTTTTTTAACATTGCTTTTCTTACTGACTTTGCCACATTATTTAAAGATCTGCTGTAGCATGGTCTGACAGCTGAGCAAGTGTCCAGGTTTGTGCTTTATTGGCAGAAAGTTTCTGTCACTGTAAAGACGTTCTTGATAGTAACACTGGAGGGTGGGTTTTACCCTAAGTCCCCAGAGTGCTGGAAATACAGTTCAGAAAAATAAAATGTGAATCCATCTAAATTTAAACAAACTGAAATCTTTTCCAGGCTCCGTCAGGGTGGTGCGAGGAGAGGGCATGCCACAGTACAGAAACCCTTTCGATAAAGGAGATCTTTATGTCAAGTTTGACGTCCAGTTTCCTGACAACAATTGGATCAGCCCTGAGAAACTTGCGGTATGACAGATTTGCACCTTTAATTTACTGTCTTTCATCTTCTGATTTTAATTATAGACAAAGACCAGAGCTCATTCTTTGTACTTGGAAGTAATTACAAAACTGTCATTCATGGACCTTTTTTTTTTTTTTTTTTCCCCTCTATATAATTGGATTAAGTCATTAAAACTATATTCCAAACAGACTTAAGTCAGCAAGTCTTATACAATTGAGTTCAAATGTATTGTTTAAATCAGGCTCACCCATGAGGCCTCTGTGGGGGCAGTGACAGCAGCACATGGAGGAAATGTAAACAGGCGTGCTCTTTTAACTGCAGCTTTGAAACAAGCAAGAAAAAAGGTTGAAATATTGGCAGCAGACGGAGAAAAGGCCATAGGACACCTCAATTTGAACAACAACCGCTTTAAGTTGAAAAATGTGCATGATTTTTGCTTGGGTGGAAAGCAAATTATACAAAGGCAATCCCAAAAGAAAGGTCTCCTATTGTTTTTGAAATGCAAACAACCGTTTATTTTTCATAATATTTACATCATTTTAAAAGTTAAAGAATTATTTATTTTTCTACATTATCGCCATTTCAGACTATGCATTTTTGTAGACGCTCTAGCAGTTTAACCCATGGCATACCAGCTCGCTGTCATGTCCTTCAGGAAACCTTTCACCTCTTCGTCGGAGCAGAATCGTCTTGTGGACAAATGTTCTTTCAACTTAGGGAACAGGTGTAAATCACTTGGTGCCAAGTTCGCACTGTGGGGTGGGTAGGTGATGAAGTTCCAACCAAAGCTTGGCAGGAGCACGACAGTTTGACGGGCCCTTCTAAGTTTTTTTTTCATTGTTTCACAGTACCTGTCTGCGTTTATTGTAATCTCAGCAGGCAGAAAGTCAACCAACCAACTAACCAACCAACCAAGACTGTCTGTTTGCATTTGCGTGGCTTGGGTGAAGAGGGATGGTGCCACTGGCGCGTGATTGTTGTTTGGTCTCAGGTGTAAAGTGGAAAGTCCAGGTTTCGTCACCTGTGAGAATTGAGTCCAAGAAGTTGTCCTTTTTGTTTGCTTAGTGGCGAAGAAATTTGCGGGAAGAATCAACTTGTTGCCGTTTGTGGTCTTCTGTCAGCATACGTGGTACCCATCTTGCGCACACCCTCCAGTACTGCAACTTTTCTGTTAAAATCCTGTGGATTGTGCTTCGGGAAACCTCAGGAACCATGTTTTCACACGTTTTTTTCTCAACCTTCGACTGTCTCATTGGAAATTGACGGTCTCCCGCTCCTTTGTTCGTCATGAACATCAGTACAACTGGATGCAAACTTTCTATACGACTTGCGAACATTTTTGACGTCCATGCACGACTGTCCATGCGCTTCGGTCAATTGACGATGAATTTCATCCGGTGTAACACCTCTTACATTCAAAAACCGAATAATTGCACACAGTTCGCACTTGGCGGTAGAGATCAATGGGAGCTCTATTTTCATAGGGCTGCCAAGCCAAGGTTGATCATCCCAGCAAAGTCGCACATGCTTGTTTGGGAGTGGAGGAAGCACCAATCACAACAGTGTGGCGAACAGCCGTACAAACACATTCTCTACATCACCACTGCTTTGGAGACCTTACTTTTGGTATTGCCAAAGGTGTACAATCTCTCGAATTATTTATTTATTCTTTTTTTTTTACTTATCTGTCATATAATCTGGTTTTGGTCTACAGGGAAAGTATGACCTCTTTTTTTTTTTTTTTTTTTTTTTTTTTTTTTTTTTAAAATATTGTTTTTGTTGTTTTGAAGGGAAAAAATGATGAATTTCATCCAGACTTGAAATAGTTAAATATACTTATTTGTTCCTTTTAAGGGATTGGCCCTTCTTAGCAATGCCATTCAGGGATTTGAGCTCTTAAATTCTCACACTTCTTTCTGCCTGAAAATGTTTCTGTGAATAAAGTGATTTTCTTCCTGAGAAACGCCTACCTCTCCCCCTCCCTCCTTGTAACAGTGCATTCTTGACCCCACAACCTTTTGACATCAGAGAATGGTTAGAAATCCCAATGAAGCTGCCTGTTAAAGCTGCATTTTGATAATTGTTTTCCCTGTGAAGGAGCTGGAAGACATGTTGCCCTCACGGTCAGAGCCACCCATCATCAGTGGAGACACGGAGGAGGTCGACCTACAAGATTATGACGTCAGCCAGGGCTCGTCATCGGGTAACCGCAGGGAGGCTTACAATGACAGTTCGGATGAAGAGGGCGGCCACCACGGCTCGGGGGTGCAGTGTGCCCACCAGTAATCTCATACTTGTTCCCACTTTGACATACATACACACAGACACACACAACCCATGAGCTAGATGGGAGAAAATGTATGAGTTGCAGACTAAACAAAGAAGGCAGGTCAGGCTCGGTAGCTCCTCGGACACAGATCCAATCACACTGATTCATGCACAAATTGTCAATTGTTTGAAAAATTGTGCACTTGAATGAGTTTGATCTTTGTCTGAGGAACTGACACTGGGGCAGCCAGAGACCGATCTAGACACTTTAAACATCAACTTTAGCTAAAAAATTCATATAAAAATATTTAAGATGTAACGAAACAAGTGGTCGCCCTAGTGAACACCCTGCCATGTTAGGATGATGATCTGCTGTTCAAAGAGACTTCACCCACCTTTCTCTTTCTTTGTGACGCCTGTTAAAGCCCAGTGTCCTCTGCTAATGGGAGCTCAAGATCAGTTAAAAGGAATGTTTCTTTGTGTGAATGACATGGGTTCTGTTTTCATAGTATTTACATTAATTTAAAAAAAAAAAAACAATGTGCATACAAAGACAAAGCAGCTGAGCAACCTGACGTGCAGATCCTCGGACTCGTGCATTCATGGACTCATCAACTCAGCGCCATTTGTAGTATTTGTTTTCTGATTTTTACAGCTTTAGTTTCTTTCCAGGTTTTTACGTGTTTTTTTTTTTTCTTTTTCTTTCCTATCTTTACTTTTTAATTCAAACTGAAAGTTCATTAATTGTGTATATCACTGAAGTGGTTGTTGGTAAGCTTCATCAGCTGCTGTATTTCAAAGCTGTGTGATTTTTAAAAAATTAAAAACTTATAGTCTGTATCTGTGCTGAGACCATGTGCATGTACAAAGCTTTGGTTCCTGCACTTGTCAAACATCCAATAAAGCGGCACACTTCTCAAGAAATGTCTATGAAGTTGTTGAATAAACTGTTGAAATATCATCCGTTGTGTGTTGGCTTGATGTTTGCAATGTTTTTCTTTTTGTCACCAGAACTAGGAGGATAGAAATTAGTTTGAAGCCATTGGAGCTTTGAAATAGCTCACTGAGAGAGAAAAAAATCAGCAGTTCTCAATGTGTCTAAGGAGAACTAATCCAAGGATTACTGTATGTCTTCCAATACTAGACCCGGCGTTTATTTAAAAAATTATTCGGCTGGCCCGTCGTTTAAAAGGGACCTCTTATTCCCTTCTCAGACAGAATTTTCACGGAAGTGAGAGGGAAAGCGGACCCAGGCGTGGTTTTTAGACGGAGGTGAAAAGACAGTGTGTTTACTTACAGTGCTCCAAAACGTATTCCAACAGTTCACAAATAATGCAGTTCCCAATTGTGCTCCTCCTTTGCTCACGAGTGTCTCCTTGTCTGTGGTAGCCCAGTGCACGAGTGGTGCTCCCCGAAACTTCTCTCCGCCCAACTCTCCTCGAGAGGAAGTAAAAGAGCAGAAAATCACAGTTGGCAGGTTCGCTAGCTTACAGTTCCAGTTCAATGTAATAATCCCACTTTGACGGTCCGGCTTAAATACCGCTGGTTGTAGATGACTGCTGATTGGAAACAGCTGGCCAAGTGATGAGACGCGGGAGGACCAACGACAGCGCAGAGGGACTTCCGGGTCGAAGGTCACTATTGGCTACCATCTATTTGTCGTGACATGTTTTCAAACCAGCGTTTATTAGAAGCTGGCATCAATAAGAGACAGGCCACTATTAGAAGATATACGGTATTTCAACTATACTCTGGAAGTACTGTGTGGCTAAATCAAAAAACATTTCCATCCAGCTGTCATCAGTGAATGGGATCAAACACTGTCCTAAAAGCGATTTGAGTGGAAAGACATGCATATGAAACTACAATGCTATGGCCTCCAAAGTGGTTGAAGAGGCAGCTGATCACTGCTCCTTCCATAAAAAAGCTTTGTGTAAAGTGTAAATGTTACATAGGTTGAGAAGCACACATGAATGTATAGATTGTAACTGGTCATGCTAGTAGCTTTGGTTAGTGGTCCTGATTTAAGTAGTGTTGCCATTTAAATGTCCCGGGATGTGTTTTTTTTTTTTTTTTTTTTTGAACGCTTT